>JBBGBA010000239.1:0-100930 GCA_038088335.1 Mesorhabditis sp. LJ9110 | reverse complement strand
ATCCGAAATTGGAAACGCGCACTTGTGGGTAGCCATCCGTTGCCTGAAATTGTAAAATAGAGTGATCTTTAACCATGGAATTTTGATTTCTGCTCCCTTCGAGTTCTCAAAATTAGCATAGATGCTTGTTCCCGATTTTTTTACCTGCCTGTGACTTTAAAGGACAAAGCAAGCCATGCCCACGGATTCTATAGATTTTGCCGTGTCGCAACACGCAACGTTCTTGCTTGTATTTTCATAGCCTAATGGATTAACGGACTAATGGAACCTAATGAAATCAATGTCCAGAAAATTCACGTTCATGATTTGCCAGTACCTTTAAAAGTTCGTGCTCAATCCCGCAGCTTAGGCTAGGGCTTAGGCTTTGGCTTAGCTTAGGCTTAGGCTCGGGTTCAGGCGTAGGTGTAGGCTTACGCTTAGCTAGGCTTAGGCTCAGGCATCTTGTGCTTGGTTACCTCTTGGGCCCATTCCAACAGCGCCTCTCTGGCCGTCTTCCCAGTCGCATTCCCGTGCACGGCTTCGTAGGTCTAAATTGGTGGATTACCTAGGATTTCGCGATCCGATCTACGACTCAATTTGCATATTCCCCATCCCTTGGGTGTGGTATTTGGCTGTCAGGCTTGTAAGGAAAGGGGGATTTGTGGGGGCTGGTGATGGCATGCTGTTACCAGCGTTTCCGAGTCGCTACCCTCACAGCGGTATTCAGGGCAACCGGTTTGCTAGCCAAGGGCTGGACGGTAACCCAAACCATTCCTTACAAAATCCTAGAAAACTGGATAGAGGATGACCAGAGGGTAAACAGATGGATTTGAATTTGAGTTCGGGAATCGGGAAATCTGCTTCACTCACTCTCTTTCTAGGTCTCTCTCGCTCACCTCACTCACTCTCTCTCTCTCTGTCGCTCTCTATCGCTTTCGCTCTCCCTCTCTCTCTCTCTCTCTCTCTCTCTCTCACACAAACACACACCCTCTCTAGCACTCTCTGCATTTCTCGCTCTCTCCTCTCGTCTCTCTCGCCCTCTCACTCCCTCTCTCTCTCTCTCTCTCTCTCTCTCTCTCTCTTCCCGTTCCACCCAATTCCGGGCTGTCCAAAAAACTGGCTCGCTTTTTCTGTGCGTACCAGCTAAAAAGTAGGGTGGTTCCGCCCCAGCTGGCTATCAAAAGGGGTGGGCCATGGAGGTCATTCAGGGCGAGAGAGAGTGAAGACAGAGCCAAGATTGAGACATCGCCCCCCGGAACACCACCCGCAATCCGAGGCCACAAATGACCGGTATCTCCGGCAACCATCTAAAGGCTGGGGGAGGGGATCCTCTATGGGATACAGACAGCACTGTATAATAGCGCCTTTTAGGGCCGAGGAGGGGGTCTAAAGGGAGTAAAAGAAAGGGAAGAAGAACGAAGGATGTGTCACAGGGCAAAAGGGTGATTCAGTTTGCCATGAAATGAAGGGGGAAAGAGAATGGTTGGCAGGGTGGAGTGATACGCGAAAATAGTACGAGACGAGTAGCTGTAACTAGGGATTTAGCGGAATTGGTCTGGAATCGATTATGCAAAGAAAAATTGGGTATACCTAACCATAAAAAATGCCTTCTTGGTTCCGGAATGTCCGAAAAATGACTAGATATTGCTAGAAGCGCCCGGAATTTTGTTTGAAATCGATGACGACATTGAAACTGGGTTTAAGACTATTTTGATTTTGATTTTTTCCCGAATCTCTCCCGAATCGGATGCGGGTTTCCCGGAAACGTTCCGGAAAGCCTCAAAACCGTTTAAGACATAAAAAACTGGTTAATAGTGGAACTGGAAGCTCCGGAAAGTTACGGAGTTCTTCGGGATCGATTACGACATCAAAAACCTAGTTTTTCAGCTACCAGAAACATTACGGCGTTAAAGATCGATGAACCGGCTGTTCCGGTTAATTACGGACGCAGAATTGCACTCGAAAAGCCGCCGGAGCCGATTACGACGTAAAAAGCTAAATTGGAATCGATTACGACGTTTAAATCGTGCCGGAACGACGAAAAATATAAAAACGCAGACCATGTGAAATTCCGGAATTCCGGATTGCTACAAATTACGGCGAACTAACACGCTTTCGGGGAGGCAAAAAAAGTGCAACAAAAGTGAAAAATGTCATACCTGTCGATTCCTGCGCAACCTGTCCCCCTCCTGACGTCGATGGGGTGGCGGTGGGGGTGGGTAGGATCTCTCCGAATACTGTCGACGATCAAAGGAGAATGAGCTCGTTTTTGAGCATGGAAGATCGTAGCCAGTAGTCATCGATCGGGCATATGAATTTGGGGTCGAGGCTTCGGAAGACGGGGTTAAAGAAGGGATCCGTAGGAGGCCGACGACGCGTTGGGGTGGGGGATGGCCAGGCGAGGGGCTTGACGACGGGCCCGAGCCGTCCAGACTGTCCGCCAGTGATGGTCTGGGAAATTGCGGAGATTGAATTTAGACATAGGCTTGGGCTTAGGCTTAGGTTTTGGGCTTAGGCTTGGGCTTAGGCCTAGCCCTATTCTTAGGTTTGTTAGGCTTAGACTTAGACTTCGGTTTGGTTTATGCTTAAACTTCGGCTTGGGCTTAGGCTTTGATTGGGATTCAAAAATAGGTATCGCCATTTGAAAAAGACCAAAAAAAATCGTAATTTAGATGTTTCTAATTTCGTACTAGAATTTCATGGCGTAATTGCTTCTTCAAAAAATCTAAAAATTAAAAATATATATTCTTAAATTACATGGCATAACAAATCGCTCAAAAATCAAAAAATAAGCCCGAAAAATCCTAATTATTTTGCTACCTCGTCGAAACATGCAAATACTGCTGGGAGTCATTGTTCTCCTTCTTGCCCTTCTTCTTCTTGCCGGATTTCTCGACTTCTTCACTCCGATACTCCCTCCTAGCCGACGTATACGAATGGAATAACCGATGCATTGTCAAATGAGCGTAAAAATATAGCGCGACAAGGGCTACAGTACCCAATAGAGGGGCAGGGTTTAGCGTGAGAAGTAGTTGATGGTGGCAAGACGGATGTGGGATGGGGGCGGGTGGATAGGGAGGGCAGATCGTCGATAGCAGTGTCGCGTACACCCAACACCCAAACCCCGCCCCCAACAAGTCGAGAAGAACGCGAAGATGAGGCACCACAGCTGGTCTAGACCGATTTTTTGGGATTTTTTTAAGGGATCATGAATTAGTCTGCGCATAAATGAGAGCAAGGGCATGCTAGCAAAAATCGTTCAGAAAGAGAGGGCAGACTAGCAGAGATCATTGAGGAAGCGAGGGCATGCTGGCAGAGATCGTTGAGGAAGCGAGGGCAAGCTAGCAGAGATCATTGAGGAAGCGAGGGCATGCTGGCAGAGATCGTTGAGGAAGCGAGGGCAAGCTAGCAGAGATCATTGAGGAAGGAGGGCAGGTTAGCAGGGATCATTGAGGAAAGGTACCTTCTAGACGTTTTTAGGATTTTCTAGCAGCGAGATCAGCTTTTGAATTAGGGAGAACTACGAGGCACAACAATTTAAAGGAAATGGTAAGACACAAGTGACGACAAGAAGAATTAGCGATGGATTTGGCCATTATAGTTGCTTTAAAACATAAATCAAGTACTTGTGCATTATCGGGGGACTAACTTTTTCCGTGGAAATCCAATTCTTCTAATAAAAATAGTGCGCGTGTTTCTGAACTGTTTTTTATCATAATAAAATCATAAAATAGCAGTTTTTGGCCAAATTTCCGATTTACGACCAAAATTTCAACCAATAAAATGGCTTAAGTTTTTTATGCTTTTACTGCCTTCAGAGATATTTTAGGAGCACCAGATTAGCGCAAGAGGATCGACAAAACTGCAACGTAAACTGCCAGAAAAACTGTAAACTACAAAAGGACAGTATGTGTCAAAAATGTTGCAAGCTTTGAGGCGCCCCGTTGCGACTAGATCAATCCAGGCGGCCCATCTCCCCCCTCCTGAATCAGCTTCAGCGTCTCGCCCCCCTTCCCGAGATTTTATGGATTCGTAAGGATCGGGCGGAGGGTCGCTCTGACGCGATCAGTCTTTCTTTTTCTCTCTCTCTCTCTCTCTCTCTCTCTCTCTTCTCAAAATTTCCGATAAAAATTTAAGCCGCGCCTGCAAGATGGATGGCTACTTTTTGGGGTTTTCGGGACGAGTTTTCTGGATGAAGCCAAGCAAGTTCTTGGGGTGTTTTTGAGGGAGAAACCTCAGAAATTCTGGGAAAACTAACTTAAAGGTATAGTGACATCGATTAAAATCCCGAGAAAAACTTGAGTTATGCAAATTTCTGGCATTTTCTTTAGAAAACAACGTTTTAGCAATTTTTTAGCAATTTAAATAAAGCCAGGCAAGATTCATAAAATTCAGATAATCCAAGCCAAAAATGGGGTCGCCGTGTGGCCTAAAAATATGAGGTCCAGCCCCCAAAAAGGGGGAAAGGCCGCCGGGCTGGCTGGCTTAAAATCTTTGCCCGTTCAGCCATAAAAAAGCGTGGGGGAGGATAGTTATTATCGAGTGAGAGAGATAGAGAGAGAGGGTGAGAGAGAGAGAGAGAGAGAGAGAAAGAGAGAGGAGAGAAAGGAGAGAGAGAGAGAGAGAGAGAGAGAGGGACAAAGAAAGAGAGAGAGAGAGAGAGAAAAAGAGAGAGAGAGACAGAGTGATAGCTATAGAAGCAGTTTTCATCGGTTTTCAAACGTCCAAATTCACAGGGATGCAAATGAGCGTGATATGGGAAAACTCGAGCCATAAAAATCACAGAAAAAAGAACTTCTTGAAAAAGGTGTTTTTAAAACCTGACAGCCAATACCGTACCCAGAATCTCCCAAAAATTCGAAATTCTACCGTAACCCCCAAGCTACCAACCTGAAGCGTGTCGGCGTTTCCGTTTCCGTTCTCGTGCTTTGGCCGGTGGACTTGGGAGACCTAAAAAAGGAATAGCTTGGTCTCTCTCTGTCTCTTTCTGTCTCACTCTCTCTCGCTCTCTCTCTCTCTCTATCCTCTCTCTGCTAAAAACTACGGCAATTACCTGGAAATTCAAAATAATCGTCCATATCAACCCGAGCGTCAGCTTCCCATTGCCCTCCTCGATGTCCTCGGCCCGGATGTTGACGAGCCGTATTGATCTCGCGCAGGTACGTCAGACAATTCTGTACGTTTTGTACGCGATGGAATTGGGTCTTGACGCTCTTCTCGCGAGGCTGAAAAAAACCGATATATAGAAACTCCTGAATCGTAATTGCTGGCCTGCCCGCGCCTCCTTAATGATCTCTGCTAGGCTGCCTTTCTCGAAACTCACAATTCTGTGTCCAGTCAACGCCTCAAGGAGGTAGATGAGGTTCAGCCCATCCCTCAGCCCCTCGAAAAGGTCATCTATCGCCCGGTGTCGGCTTTTTAAGTGTTTGTTGACCCATTTTGTGAACGTCTTCTTCTGGATTGAGTCGCGCTCATCTGAAAATTCATAATAGTATTTGAAGTGATCTCCTCTCTTTTCTCTCTCTCTCTCTCTATGTCTCTTCTTTCTTCGTCACTTTTTTCGTTGTACTCTTTATGTAGTTTTAATTCCGGTATGATACTAACAACGGTGTTTTCTCTCGGCCGTTTTTAGGTATTACTATCGCCAAAGCGAGAAGCCGGTGCAACTGAAGGAAGAATGGAGAGTGATGATTCGACAAGGGGTCAGAATAAATGCATAGGCGTCAAAAGCAAGCCGAGGCTTCTCTCTCACTCTCTCTCTCTCTCTCTCTCTCTCTCTCCTTGCGATGGTCCCTCCAAAATCCAACTGACCCCCACTTTTTAGTGACAGCCCCTCGTGAGGATCGGCCTCCAGAGGGGGAGCCACAGCGTAGATAACATCTCTCTCGCTCTCTCTCTCTGTCTCTCTTTCGTTCTCTCGCGATTACATAACGATACGCTGCACGGCTGGTTCATGCCTTGGGGTTGATAAGGTGAGGACAACTGATTTCTTCCTTTCCTGCTGTCACCCTCCCTTTAAAACCCTAGTACTACTCCCTGTAGGTCTAGCGTCCCACACTCTCTCTCTCGCTCTCTCAAAACAGATCTGAACCAAATCGATTTGAGTTTAGGCATGGGGTGGGATCATACAAAGGCGTGCCCCTCGGATTTATGGCTCGTGCTCACATTCAGCCGTCGGCTGACGCTGGTGCTCGAAATATCAACATACACATAAGCAGGGGTATACAGAGGCGGTGACCCGTATGCAAATCGGGGAACTGGTTCAGCGATTTATGGTATACTTTAAAGGGGCTCGAAAAGCAAAATTGGGAGAGAGAGAAAGAGCGGGAGAGCGAGAGAGTGAGAAAGAGCTAGAGAGATGCTGAGAGAGAGCGAGCGAGAAAGAGAGTGGGAGAGACAGATGAGAGAGAGACAGATAGAGTGAGAGAGGGAGAGAGAGATTGATATAGAGATCAGAGTGTGTTTTTTTCTGTTTTTTTTTTTCTTTCACAATCCAATAACGTGCCGGAAAAGCCAATGAAACCTATTTCAAATCCAATTTTGGCCGAGTCATCCCTCCAACAAAAAGGGGACAGCTGCACCCAGCAATAGCAATGAGTCAGCCTCGGTGTTTTCATCGATTTTGTCCAGAATTTAGATCCTTAAAAGCTATTCTAACCCTCAAAACAAGCCCTGAATTCCATGGTGTAATCGATTAGCTTGAAAATCGCCCCGGGCGACATGCCCCTCGTAAATCAACAGCTGGGGGTCACTTGGCGGCACTTGAGAAAAGGGAGTGTAAGTGGGTAAATGGATTTAAAGGTGGAGAGAAGAGAGAGAGAGAGAGAGAGAGAGAGAGAGAGAGAGACAGATCGAGATCAAAAATTCCTCAAAACCTCTACTACCTGCCTTGCTCTGAATTTGCATTTTGCTGATTCAAAAAAGAACAGAGTTGCCAACCTAAATCTTTAATAATCAAACTTAGGCATTCTCTGAACAACCTCTGCTGGTTTGGCAGATCAAAAATTAACCCGAAAATTAGCATAAATACAGAGAAACGAAGGGAGAATAAAAAGTTAAACTTTGCAAAGCTGAAAACTCCGAAATTTGCATATTTACTACAAAATAAATGTGCGCGAAAAATAGGGGTGAAGATAAGATTTGTATAAAAATGATGGAATCAGGAATTTAAGCTAAAATTAGCATAATTCGCAAAATCGAATTTGTCGAAAATATATAAAAAGGTATTTTCAGCTGAATAGTTCGATAGGATAGGTAGAAAGCAACGTAGAAAGATGATTTAAAGCATAATCATCATAAAAACCGTACACGCCATGTAATTCTTACCTTTATGCGTCTGCAGGTTGTTTTCGTAGTGCTCGAGGCACTCGGCCTCGGCCGGAGTTGGCTCCGAATAGGGAGAAGCCGTTGCCGAGTGCATTTACGGGGTGTTATTTGGAATGTAGCGTACAGGAGGGGAAGGATGAGTACTTCAGGCACCTAATGACGGTGGGGATAGAAACGGAATTATGCCAATTAGGTGGATGGGCCTGGACCTGAGAATTTTCTAGTATTTTTACTTTTAATTTTTAATCGATTTTTTGACACCTGAAGGTTTAAACAAAACTTTAATTCCATCTAAAAAATATAGAAAAAGAAACTAACCATCTAAAAATATAGAAAACTTAAATTTGCAAAATTACAAAACGTGTTTTTTACACTTTCCACGCACTTCTAAACTCTTTGAAACACCAAAAAAATCAATGGTTTTGTGGAAATATACAAATTATGGCAAAATCAAAGCAAAGAATTTTTAGAAATTGTCAATTGCAACTTTAAGGAAAAAATCCTAATTTTTCATGTGTTTCTGAATTTTCATTGTAATTGAAAGAATTTTGCATGAACTCAAAACCAGACTTAATAGATGTCTGCAAATTACAAAGAATCGAACTTTAAAAAGCTCAAAATCGGCTTAAAATAGGTTTAAAAAGCAAAAAAATCAAATTCTCTGGTCCAGGCCGAGCTACCGTAGCCCTTACCGAGTAAGAAATAGTATTAGGCGCCGGCTATCGTGTCATTAGTGTAGAAACGGAATAACCAGAAATATATGGTAATATTTGGATAAATAGCCGTAGGGAAAATATTGGAGGCGGGCGAGGTTGTGCTGGTGGATGACTGGGACTGTCTTCGCGCCCAGGGGGCTCTGCGCGGGGCGAGAGAGGGGGGGACACGAGAGGGAGCAGACGAGAGACACGGAGATAGGGAGGAGGGTGAGAGCGGGCAGACAGACAGAGGGAGAGGGACGGGACTACACACACGGCCCATGCCGACACATAGAGACGGACAGACAGACACACACGACAGACAGACAGATCAAAGCAAGACCTCTGGCCCCCGCCCAGTCACCACACTGGCCTGGGGCAGAGACAGAGAGAGCGAGAGAGAGGAGAGAGAGAGAGAGACGAGAACAAAAACAAATTGCATCCCCAGTTTTTGCATAATCGCTCGCGCCCAGAAGGTGTCGCCCCGTTTCTCAAGTCCGGGCGGTGGGAAAGAGACATTCTGGGAAATCTGGAAGTTTTCGCTGGTCCGAATGCCCTCTATCTCTATCGCTGTCTCTCCCGCTCTCTCTCCATCTCTCTCACTGTCTCTCACGCATTTCTTCTCACTCTCACTCTTCTCTCTTCACACTCTCTCTCCTCTCTCTCTCCCGTTCTCCTTCACTCTCTGCTCTAGCACTCGCGTAAAACTAGCTTTACTTTCCGATGCCATCACGCTTCAATGGCTTCACCTCAGCCTTAAGCGTAGCCTCGGAATGGACCTAGGCTTCGACTTCGGCTTACTTAGGCGTAAGCTTAGGTTTATACTTAAGCACAGGCTTGGGCTTGGGCTTTGCTTGGCTTAGGCTGATGCTTGGGCTTAGGCTTAACCTTATCGTAGGTTTTTTCCACAACCTCGACACAGTTAGTCAAAAATGCAAATGGCGGTGACACCGGATGTGGACCTTTTTGGGAGGGGAATAGCCGTGGCCACCTGATACCTTCCAGGGCCCACAGCAACAAACAGTGGCGTCCCGTCAGCATAAACTGGGGGTGGAAGGGAGGCCGAGAGATCCGGCCTTATTTGGATAGAGATTGGCTTGAGGGCATTAGCGGAAGGTGTTGCGGATCGGAAACAAAAAATGGAATGGAGGGGAGAGAGAGAGAGCGAGGAGATATGGAGAGCCATCGGACATGGGCATGAGAGGTAAGTGAGAGAGTGAGTTTGAAGAAGCATAGCTAAAGAGCGACCGGGAAAGCGAGAGATAGGAGAGAGAGCGAGAGAGAGGAGAGACAGCGGGAGAGAGCAGGGGCAAGAGAGAGGTAGTGAGAGTGAGTGCGAGGGGATGAGTGCGAGAGGGAAACCAGATAAAGAGAGACAGTGAGAGATAGAGATAGAGAGAACGAGAGCGAAAAAGAGAATGAAAGAGACAGAGCGAGAGAGAGAACGATTGAGAAATTGTATGAGTATAATTAGTATCTCAAACCGGCAATCGAGTGAAGCGAGAAGCCGGAAAGTCGCTTCTGGATATCGCCGCTGCTGGAAAAGCGATGCAGCTCATCGTAGGCGCGATGGGAGGAAGCTGGAGAGTGGAGGTAGCTGAACAAAACACTCTTGGTATCGTTAATAAAAGATCATCTACCGGCGGTTCTCCTCTCGAACAAGTAGGGATTGTCTGGATGCGGATGCGATTAGTGAGTGATCTCGGGTGGGAGGTTGAGGGGTGGAAAATCCGTTGTGGTGACTTCCTCCAAGTCGTCGTGGGACTTCCGGGGTGCCCGGGTAGTCCCGCCAAGACATTTCTGAAGTGGGGGAGGGGTTAATGGGTTAGTTACGGGGTTTTAAAGGGATGTGGAGAGAGAGACAGAGAGAGACAGAGAGAGAGAGAGAGAGAGAGAGAGAGAGAGAGAGAGAGGGTGAGAGAGTGAGAGAGTGAGAAAGGGACTGAAAGAGAGAAAGCGCGGAGATGAGAGAAAGGAGGGAGAGAGATAGAGAGAGAAAGAGAGGAAAGAGAGAGAAAGACGTGAGAAAGCGACAGAGTAATCTATTACGAAAGGAAAACGGCGGCCGGCCAAAAATTCTGCCGTCTATGGCCATTTAAAACGTTTAAGGCAGCAAATTTATGGAAATTTGTAGGATTGCCAAATCTCGCGAAAATAACTCAAATTCCATAGCTAGAAAGTGCTAAACACACAAATCTTTCCGCTAAGAAATCAATGTTGCAGCGAGACAAGGGGAGGAGGGAGGAGGCTCATCTCTGCCTTCCAGGCTTATCACTACTTCTTTCCGTTGAATGCCCTGATTCATCGAGGGGAGGGGCTGGGTAGGGAATATCGGGTGCAGAAAGTTGTTGTTAAGGAAGGGTAATTAAAGGAACCGGAAAGGCTGAATTTTCGGCAGCACCACATTTTAGCTGTAGATTCCCTAGAGGTTTTTTACGATTGCGAGAAAGCGTGCATGAGAGAGAGCGAGAGAGGGCGACTGAGAACGATATGGAGAAGGAGAGGCAGCACGAAATAGAGAGAATGAGCCTGAGTTGAGAGAGAGCGAGAGAGAACGATATTGAGAACGAAAGGGAGCACAGGGAGAGAAAATAAGTGAGAGAGAGAGAGAGAGAGAGAGAGAGAGAGAACAACGGTAAGGGTGATCAAGGGTTTTAGGACAAAGCTCAAAACTTTTTCACTAGGCAAGCTAGCAGTGTTGTTTTGGGAATGGGCATGCAGAGCAAGAAAAACAAGCAGAAAAATTCAAAACAACCCGAAACATTCTATTACGGCATGAAATTTATAAAGATTCAGTCATCTGTACTTTTGTATGAGCTTTAGTACCTTTTTACTACCCGAAACCTCGTTCCTTAATTCCGCTTACCCCATGAAATTCACAAACAAACTTTATTTTCATACAAACCCAATCAAAAAACCAAGAATTTCCACGCGTCACACCTCTAGCGCTTACCTTATCTTAAGCCATATTATCAGCTGTCCCCTCCCCCTGCCACCCCTGCAAACAAAAGCAGAAAATAATGACAAAGCGCCGCCCAATTTACGGGAGCTGTTAAAAACCCGGATACCACAGCCGGAAACGGCGGAATGCATCGGAATTTCTATAGAAAAGCGCCCACCCGAGAATTCCTCATCGGATGCGTCATCGGGATCGATGTCGTGTAGGGAGGGATCGTGTGAAATATGCAGATCGGGGTCGTGGAAAGAGGAGTGTGGCGGAAGTTTGGACACGGCTACGCTACGCTCCTCCTTACGGGGGTGGCGACGCTTTTTCGAGTTGGTTCTGGTGATTGAGTGGAAGCATTCGAGGGAACCGGCGCTGAAAAAGGGAACTTAGGTTACGGAAGGCCAGCAGAAATCTTTGAGGAAGTGGAGGGCAGGCTAGCAGAAACCTTTTAAACAACTTACACATAATGGTAGTGTATTAGAGGTTTATCCAATTCCTTCGGCCCCTTCCGCTTTGTCCCTACAATCGACTCCTCGCAACGATACCGCTGCTCCTCCTCGTAGCTAGAGAGGGCATTAGGATTCGTTCCGAGATTCCGACCTTGTACGCGTTGACGTGGCCGAGGCGCTGCTCTGGCGGCTCTTGAAGGAGGAGACGAGCACCCCACGGCCCTTGGTGAGACCTCGCTCATCGAGGAGGGTGCCCATCTGGAGGTGGATGGTTAGGCTTCGGCTTAGACTCGGCTTCGCTTAGGCTTAAGCTTAGTCTTCAGCATAGACTTAGGCTTGGGCTTAGGCTTAAGCTTCGGCTTGGTGTAAGCTCGACTTAAGCTTGGGCCTAGGCTTAGGTTTCCGAACCTGATAAATCGCTGTCGTCTCGTAAGATTCCGGAAGTCGCGCAGTTCGCACCGTTGAGAAGACGTCGTTTTGGTTGTCTGAAGACAGAACCGGTAAGGTAGGGAGAGAGAGAGAGCGAATGAGAGAGAGAAAAGAGAGAGAGCGAAAGAGAGAGGTAGAGAACGAGAGAGAGAGGACAAAGAGACGAGAAAAAAAAAAGAGAGAGAGAGAGAGAGAGCGCTTCACCTCTAGGATGCGCGTGTTGTTTGTAGTGCTGCTTGATGACGGTGGAATGGAGACCCTGTGAACCCTCAGGGCGGATTGGAGGTCTAGCGGCTTGCCGTTCTAAAAAGTAGATAAATGACAGTATACCGTGAGCTATAGCAGGCCACAAGAAGCAAGGTAAACTACCTATACCTTAAATTATTCCCCCAACTTACCAACAGCGATGTGATGAACAAGTTCGCGCGGTTCACTGCGTCGCGGTCGCGTCACGGTCCTCACCTCCACGGTGGCCTGG
This sequence comes from Mesorhabditis sp. LJ9110, assembly GCA_038088335.1. Classification (NCBI taxonomy): domain Eukaryota; kingdom Metazoa; phylum Nematoda; class Chromadorea; order Rhabditida; family Rhabditidae; genus Mesorhabditis; species Mesorhabditis sp. LJ9110. Next base: position 88,627 of record JBBGBA010000239.1, on the reverse strand, counting down.
CGATCGTGAGACCGGGCCCGACGATTTAAATTCTAAGTTTGGGGTTTAAAGGAACTATGACGCCTAAAATTTTGGGCTATATCTAGGGCAAGCCAGCAAAGTTTTTATGGAAATTGTCTACTCCTTTTTAGCCTGTAATTTTGTCATTTCAGGACCAATATTTTTGAAAATTTGAGACGAGATATGAATAAAATATCTTCCTTTTGACGTAAATTTTCAAAACAAAATAACGTATTTTTAAAAAGTTATAGCAGGAAGATTTATTTTTATCTGGATTTTTCTGGTTTTTGAGAGCCATTTTTGATAATTACGGTTATGTTTAAGTTTAAGGTAATTTTAACAGCCGTTCTAATTCAGGCCCGTTTCCAAGCTAAAGTATCTCTGCTAGCCTGCCGAATCCCTTTAAACGAGCCTCATAGTGATAAGCATGTCGCTCTCCCGGCCGATCGGCGTTTGAAAATTCCGCAAAATTCCGCGGGACTCCATTGTCTTGCGTCGACGTCCCGGGATTGACATTATCAGGGGTGGGCGGGGCTTCGCCAGGCTCCTAATTGAAATTAAAGTTCAAAAAAATATGTAAAAAATGAGAAATACCCGCTTTTTCCAGAATCGGATGTCACCCGTTTTGATGGAGAAGTAGCGGGGCATCTGGGAAAGGAATTATCGAATTTACATATGAAGTCAGGGGAGGGAGATAGAGAGAGAGAGCGAGAGCAAGAGCGAGTGCGAGAACGTGAGTGAGAGCGAGAGCGAGCGCGAGAAAGCGATAGCGAAAGAAAAAGCTAGAAAAAGGAGAGAGACCGAGCGAAAAAGAGAAGAGAGAGAGAGAGCGTGAGAGAGCCTGAGAGAGATAGAGCGAGATAGAGAGAAAGAGAGAGCTACGCAACAGTACGGGGTACGTAGCAGAGTTATACCTAAAAATAGGAACGGAAAGTCGTAAATTATAGACTTAAAACTTCCAAAAAAAATTTGCGTTTACGCGTACACTACGCTGCTAATTTTTACGCTAGAAGATAAGCACGTAAAATCCGTATTTTCTATTCGTAAAGCGGCAAAATGTACCTAAATCGACTACACTACGTAACGCCCTAAGTTAAGTCGAATGGGCTAGAACTCAAACGTCAAAACTGACGTTTTAGGCTTGAAGGTATGAAGAAAATTGTTTTCACCGGCTACGCGACACTACGCATACGCACATACTTTCAACCGACAGCGTAGATGCAGAAAAAGGGAGTGGAAACGTCAATTTATGAAAAGACGCTTCCAAAGCGTAGCATCAACAATTTCTACGTAGTAAATACCTCCAAAAATATTTTTTTCGCTACGCGACACTACGCTCGAGTACATACATTCCTCGAAAGCGTAAAACCATAAAACTCGGCGGGTGTGGGGAAACGAGGGTTTGCAGGTGCCAAGCCCGGATCTACCAGCCTGCCCCCCCGCCGGCTGCTGCCCGGACACTTTTTGGGGTTGGGGAGGACACAGTGTTCAGTGGGGCCCCCAGGCTGGGCCCTAAGGCTCGGCAAAACCATGGGAAAGAAGGGCCCAGAGAGGGCCAAAGAGAGGCCCAGCAATAGGGGACAGTTGCCCAGTTGACCCAAGCGTTGACCCCCGGCTGAGGCTGGCACTTTACTGGGGTCATCGGCATAAGCAGAAGCGTAGGCTTAGGCTTAGGCTTGGGCTTAAGTTTAGGCTTTGTCTAGGCTGAGCTTGGCTCTAGGCGTAGGTTTTGGCTTCGCCTAGATCCAGGCTTAGGCTGCGGCTTAGGGCTTAGGCTTAGCTTAGAATTAGGCTTGGCATTAGGCTAGTTGGCTTAGCTTTCGGCTTCGGCTAAGGCTGAGTTCTCGAAGTCAAAATTCCAGCCTTTGCAAGGCACACCCCTCGGGACTATTTGGCGTCGTTGGCCCTTCAGCTCAAGTAGCCGGACATGACCCTTTCAAGGCCACGACAATCGAAAAATTTTGTCGAATCAATAAGGGCGGGCTAGCAGAGATTATTGGGTGAATTCATTTTGCAGCTGCCGCAGACTAATTGGGGCCGAACCGTACGCGCCATTCCAGCGTACAGCCTCGTAAATATGCATAATCCGCAACAATCCGCCCTCGGGGGGCTGCTGGCGGCCTCCATTTTGTCGATACGAAACAGGGGGCGGGTTGTTTGGGTGGGTAAACATGGGGAAAATGCGAATAGCTGGCCCGGCTTCAAGTATTTACAAACGGTTTCATCGCGGGTGCGTATTTATTAAGCAATTGGACAGAAAATGGCGACGACGAGCAAATTAAAATCACAAGCGACGTATCGTAAATTGAGCGCTAATCACAAGGAATTAAATGAGCACAACTGGAAGAGGAGAGCTATGATGGATAATCACGAACAGATAAATTAAAGTTGATCGGCGATAGGAGTATAGGCTTAGTCCATTCCGTCCGAACGGCCAAGCCCTGGTCAACCAGGCTGTCGAATTTGCAGTGCTGGCAACGATCTAGAATAAGGTAATGATGGGTGTTGCAGAGATCATCGAGGAGCTAGCAGAGATCATTGAGGAAGGAGGGCAGGCTAGCAGAGATCATTGTGGAGGTGAGGGCAGGCTAGCAGAGATCATTGTGGAGGTGAGGGCAGGCTAGCAGAGATCATTGTGGAGGTGAGGGCAGGCTAGCAGAGATCATTGAGGAAGTGAGGGGGCAGGCTAGCCGAGATCATTGAGGAATGGCAGGCTAGCAGAATCATCATCAAGAAAAGTTACCAATGAACACCGGATGATGACAGCGACGCGGCCACAGCTCCCTCCACCGCTTCCTGGAAATCATGCAAAAGTGAGGTGTCCCAAACAGCAACTCACAAAAACCAATCGCCACATCCTCGACACATCGGCAGCCCAAAGCGGCCGGAGGTCGGCTTCATCTTGCCGCACTTAGTGCAGTCGTCAAGCACCTGTAGCATTGGAGTTGTCTGGATTAATGGTCATACCGTCTTGGCCCAATAGCGTTTTGCGGGTGTCCCTTGCACGTGTCGAGCTGGCGGGGGGTCGAGAGTTAGAGGCGGCGGAAGCGGAAGCGATTGCTAGAAAGTGATATTCGAAAATTTTGACCTTTTTTTGGTCATTTTTCTACATTTTGAAAGGTATGTATAAAAAGCTATGAAAAATGACAAAAAAGACATTTTACAAAACAAAAAAATTTTGAAAGAATTTTTGAAAAATTTCTAGCAAGGAAAAACCGCTAAAAAATGCCTAATATGTCATCAACAGGTGGCAAAACTGAAAGTTGTTTGCCCCTTGCTAAAATTCCCCCCCGCTATCGGTCCAGATCCTGAGTTTCTTTCTCAAAAGCGTTTCGCACAAAGCCAACACCAAGAGGCCAAACAAGGAGAATCCAACACCAAGAAGCCAACACCATCAGGCCAATAAAAAAGAAGCCAAGCAGGTAATGACCACCTCCACACTCTGTATATACGCATCGCTTTTCCGTGTGGCTAGATACATTCAGAACGCATCCCATCATAATTTATTAATGCGTGAGTCGCGGCGCGGGATCAGGTACGGTATGCACTTTTCTTGATGAAGAGGACGCCGACGAGGAGTAGGAGAGCGGCAGAAGCGGCGTAGGGCGCGTAGTTGGGCTCGGCCTACTGTAAATTCGACGTTAAGGCGGCAACAGACGACTCGGTGCTTCCGGCTCCTCTTGCCGCCCTCGCCCCGCCTTATTCCCTTATAACGCCGCTTACGGAGCCTAAACTATTTTAGGCTGAGCCTAGCCTGCCTGTAGCTTTTAATGTTGATCGAGTATGCAAAAATGCAAAATGCAGAAAATTCGTGATTCAACTTTCAGGTTTTTAAAAATGTTTTGCCTGTAGTACCTCGTCGGTGTCGCGGGCGGTGAAGCTCGGGGGGGGACGCCGTGACCTCCTCGGGGTCATCTTCAAAAGACAGATGCTCGAAGTGGAGAGGACGGATGGTGGGGTGGTTGGCCTGAATTTCCGATGTATCCGGCTAAGCGCTAAGTCAGTACCTGGGCGTCGGCTGGCGGCACGACGGCTTCATTCTCCTGGGGGGCAGCCAAAGCAACGTCGGCTGGCGGCACGGCGGCTTCATCCTCCTGAGGGGCAGCCAAAGCAACAGCGGCGTTCGGGGAGCCAGGATCGAGGATGCGTATCTAAATTTCCGGACTAGAATTCACGGGTGTAGCCTACATAGTCCTTGTGCTCCGGATCGGGGGGGGTACGGGTGGTCGGCGCGCCAATTGGGCAACTTCTTGTCGAGGACGATTTCGGCCGATTGAAGGATGGCAGCCAGTTTCTCGATCTCCAACTTCTCGCGCAGGTTCTCGTCGCCGAGTCCGTTGATCTAAAGCAAACTTTTGATGCTGTTGGGGCGCGGAGCAGGTTTTTCACAAAAAAGGAGACCTGAATCTGGCTTTTTCGGACTCAAAAGAGTTCATAATTTTTTCTGCTGCACCCTGTAGTGATATTTAAAATTACCAGTTGGTTCAATTCGTCAACCGCTGCGGCATATGGGGTCAGTGAGGCGTGGTATGAGGCGTTGGTGGTGGTCACGTCGAGCCGGTCTCCTTCACGGTCAAGGTCCACACCTCCCGCTACGCGCTGTTCACGAAGAGCGGCCGTGACGAGATCGGGGGTTGGCAGGGCGTTGTTGACAAAAACACTGCGGACGTGGCGCATATTCTTGAGCACCTAAGCGCAAAGGTTGCAGTTATGGAAGTACTTACCATGCGTTGGACGTCTTTGAGGTGCAGATGTTCGACACTCAGACCAAGGAAAAGCGATTTGGTTCCGCCGAGAAAAGTAGCCGCGTCTTCGACGTGCGCATTGTGGATCGTCTCGAAATTCTGCATTCTCTCATTGGCATCGACCACCGTGTGCGGGGCGTATTCCTGGAAAACACAAATTCGGCAAGCACACGATGGAAAATATTTCAATTCTGGGGGAAAACTGACCGGCACGGAAAACATTTCGACAACGGCGAGGACGGCGGTGAAGAAGCCGAAGTCGATGGAGAAGAAGATGAAGAAGTCTCACCCGACACGAAGAAGAGAGCGGCACGAGGTCACGGCGTAGCGCGTGGTCGGCCGATCGGAGGCGACTAGCCTTGGATAGTGGGTCATCACCACCCTCCTTAAATAACAGGAGTTGTACGCACAATACGGGGGCCTTCCGACAGCTGGTTGCAAATGACACCTCTTTATTCTATTTATATATTTTTATTCTAATTTTTCAAGGTTCAAAAATGCAGCTTTTTGAAGACCTTCCGTGGCAATGAATGCTCGATGGGATTCCTCTGGTGACGTCTCGATCCGCCCCGCTAGGCGACGTGGTCGGCGAAGAGATGGCGGATTGGAGGTCTAGCGGCTTGCCGTTCTAAAAAGTAGATAAATGACAGTATCCGTGAGCTACAGCAGTCCACAAGAAGCTAAGGTAACCTACTTATACCTGAAATTATTCCCCCAACCTACCAACAGCGATGTGATGAGCAAGTTCGCGCGGTTCACTGCGTCGCGGCAGCGTCACGGTCCTCACCTCCACGGTGGCCTGGCGATCGTGAGAGCGGGCCCGACGATTTAAATTCTAAGTTTGGGGTTTAAAGGAACTATGAAGTCTATAAATCTTGAACTACGTCTGACCTGGGGCAAGCTAGCAAAGATTTTTTGGAAATTGTCTACTCCTTTTTAGCCTGTAATTTTCTCATTTCAGCTCCAAATTTTCTGAAGATTTGAAACAAAATATAGATCTCCGGGTATGGCGCCGGCAAGCCTAAAACTCTTCGGAACAGCCGTTCAAAGTCGAAAAAAGGCAGGAAAAACACGCTAAAATTCTTGCTAAAACAATTTTTGAGGGTTTTTCGAGTTTTTCCGGCTCTGGCTCCGGCTCTGGAGATGACCAACGGCTAAACCAGTTCAAAGAACTCGAAAACCCTCAAAAATTGTTTTTGCAAGAATTTTAGCGTGTTTTTCCTGCCTTTTTTCGACTTTGAACGGCTGTTCCGAAGAGTTTTAGGCTTGCCGGCGCCTTACCCGGAGGTCATCTCCGGCTCTGGCTCCGGCTCTAGCTCCGGCTCTGGAGATGACCAACCGCTAAACCAGTTCAAAGAACTCGAAAAAACCCTCAAAAATTGTTTTGCAAGAATTTTAGCGTGTTTTTCCTGCCTTTTTCGACTTTGAACAGGCTGTCCGAAAGTTTTAGGCTTGCCGGCGCCATACCCGGAGGTCATCTCCGGCTCTGGCTCCAGGTCTACTCCAGCTCTGGAGATGACCAACGGCTAAACCAGTTCAAAGAACTCGAAAAACCCTCAAAAATTGTTTTTGCAAGAATTTTAGCGTGTTTTTCCTGCCTTTCTTGGACTTTGAACGGCTGTTCCAAAAAGTTTAAGGCTTGCCGGCGCCATACCCGGAGGTCATCTCCGGCTCTGGCTCCGGCTCTAGCTCCGCTCTGGAGATGACCAACGGCTAAACCAGTTCAAAGAACTCGAAAACCCCTCAAAAATTGTTTTTGCAAGAATTTTAGCGTGTTTTTCCTGCCTTTTTTCGACTTTGAACGGCTGTTCCGAAGAGTTTTAGGCTTGCCGGCGCCATCCGGAGGTCATCTCCGGCTCTGGCTCCGCTCTAGCTCCGCTCTGGAGATGACCAACGCTAAACCAGTTCAAAGAACTCGAAAAACCCTCAAAAATTGTTTTGCAAGAATTTTAGCGTGTTTTCCTGCCTTTTCGACTTTGAACGGCTGTTCCGAAGAGTTTTAGGCTTGCCGGCGCCATACCGGAGGTCATCTCCGGTCTGGCCGCTCTAGCTCCGGCTCTGGAGATGACCAACGGCTAAACCAGTTCAAAGAACTCGAAAAAACCCTCAAAATTGTTTTTGCAAGAATTTTGCGTGTTTTCCTGCCTTTTTCGACTTTGAACGGCTGTTCCGAAGAGTTTTAGGCTTGCCGGCGCCATACCGGAGGTCATCTCCGGCTCTGGCTCGGCTCTGCTCAGCTCTGGAGATGACCAACAGCTAAACCAGTTCAAAGAACTCGAAAAACCCTCAAAATTGTTTTGCAAGAATTTTTAGCGTGTTTTCCTGCCTTTTTCGACTTTGAACGGTGTTCCGAAGAGTTTAGGCTTGCGGCGCCATACCCGGAGGTCATCTCCGGCTCTGGCTCCGGCTCTAGCGCCGGCTCTGGAGATGACCAACGGCTAAACCAGTTCAAAGAACTCGAAAAACCCTCAAAATTGTTTTGCAAGAATTTTAGCGTGTTTTTCCTGCCTTTCTTGGACTTTGAACGGTGTTCCAAGAGTTTAAGGCTTGCCGGCGCCATACCCGGAGGTCATCTCCGGCTCTGGCTCCGGCTCTAGCTCCGGCTCTGGAGATGACCAACGGCTAAACCAGTTCAAAGAACTCGAAAAATCCTCAAAAATTGTTTTTGCAAGAATTTTAGCGTGTTTTCCTGCCTTTTCGACTTTGAACGGCTGTTCCGAAGAGTTTTAGGCTTGCCGGCGCCATACCCGGAGGTCATCTCCGGCTCTGGCTCCGGCTCTAGCTCCGGCTCTGGAGATGACCAACGGCTAAACCAGTTCAAAGAACTCGAAAAACCTCAAAATTGTTTTGCAAGAATTTTAGCGTGTTTTCCTGCCTTTTTCGACTTTGAACGGTTGTTCCGAAGAGTTTTAGGCTTGCCGGCGCCATACCGGAGGTCATCTCCGGCTCTGGCTCCGGCTCTAGCTCCGGCTCTGGAGATGACCAACGGCTAAACCAGTTCAAAGAACTCGAAAATCCTCAAAAATTGTTTTTGCAAGAATTTTAGCGTGTTTTTCCTGCCTTTTTTCGACTTTGAACGGTTGTTCCGAAGAGTTTTAGGCTTGCCGGCGCCATACCCGGAGGTCATCTCCGGCTCTGGCTCCGGCTCTTCTGGAGATGACCAACGGCTAAACCAGTTCAAAGAACTCGAAAAATCCTCAAAAATTGTTTTGCAAGAATTTTAGCGTGTTTTTCCTGCCTTTTTTCGACTTTGAACGGCTGTTCCGAAGAGTTTTAGGCTTGCCGGCGCCATACCCTGAGATCATCTCCGGCTATGGCTCCGGCTCTAGCTCCGGCTCTGGAGATGACCAACGGCTAAACCAGTTCAAAGAACTCGAAAAACCCTCAAAAATTGTTTTTGCAAGAATTTTAGCGTATTTTTCCTGCTCAAGTAGCCGCACATGACCCTTTCAAGGCCACGACAGTGGAAAAGTCGACAAAATTTTGGAATCAATAAAGGCGGGCTAGCTGAGATTATTGGGGGAATTCATTTTACAGCTGCCGCAGACTAATTGGGGCCGAACCGTACGCGCCATTCCAGCGTACAGCCTCGTAAATATGCATAATCCGCAACAATCCGCCCTCGGGGGGCTACTGGCGGCCTCCATTTTGTCGATACGAAACAGGGGGCGGGTTGTTTGGGTGGGTAAACATGGGAAAATGCGAATAGTTGGCCCGGCTTCGAGTATTTACAAACGGTCTGATCGCGGATGCGTATTTATTAAGCAATTGGGCAGAAAATGGCGACGACGAGCAAGATTAAAATCACCATATCACAAGCGATGTATCGTAAACTGAGGGTTAATCACAAGGAATTAAATGAGCACAACTGGAAGGGTAATCATGGAAGCTATGATGGATAATCACGAACAGATAAATTAATTGAATGAATTAAATTGATGTGGAACGGCTACAGGCTCAATCTCGGATGGCGAGGCCTTTGTCGACGAGTCTATCGAATCTGCAGTGGCGACAGCGGTCTGGAATGAGGAAATAAAGGGTGTAGCAGAGATCATTGAGGAAGGGCAGGGCAGGCGGTTCTGGACTGTTAGCGGGGGGGGGGGAGAAAGAGGATTTGTTTTTTGCCACCGATACTATTTTTTTCATTTTTTATAGTGTTTTTAGTAGTTTTTGATTGCTAGAAGGTTATACAATTAATTTAGCAAATTTTTTTGAAAAATGCAAAAATCGCGCCTTTTTTGGTGATTTTTCATAAATTTTTGACCAAAAAAAATTTCGACGATTTTTCATTTTTGGTATTCTTTTTATATCAAAAAAAAACTATGTAAAATCCTATAAAGATGGTTTGTGTTTTGTTATAGGGCGTAGTGAATCAGAGAGAAAAATTTGGTTTCCCCTCCCCGCTACAAATACCCCCCCCCCCGCTAACAGTCGAGAACCGAGCAGGCTAGCAGAGATCATTGAGGGGATCAGGGCCGGGTAGTCGGTGAGCGTATCGGAATGGGGGAATAGACTACCAATGTACACAGGGTGATGACAGCGGCGCGGCCACATCTCCTTCCACGCCTTACTGAAAGACTTCGGTGATTAGGAGATTTTCCCGAAAAAACCTACACGAACCAGTCGCGACAATCGCTGCAAGTCGGCAACACGCATCGAGTGGTCGTCTCCGTCCGGACGTTGCAACGGGCGCACGTGTCCACCACCTACAACAGTTGCATCAGACCCATTGGCAAGTGTTTTTATTCACCTAGAGTTTCGTTTCGGGACCAAGTGCATCTTGTGCAGAATTTTTCACTGATTTCGAACCCGTTTGCCAAATTTGCTGCGGAGTTTTATTTATAAAGTCATGGGGGTCAGGCGCAATTTAAGCTTAGAAACCGCAAAAATCGGGGTCGGCGCCCACTCTTCCGCGATATGTTCAGCCTTTATCTAGCCTTCCCCACCGGACAGCTTCTTTGGCACCATGGTGCATTGGCAGCATGGCCGTTTGTCAAGCGCAGGGCGGCGGTTCGAACCCCGGCCATGCGCACCTTCTTTTGCTTTTTGGATTAAATGCGAAGAACTCCGCAGCAAATTTGGAAATTGGGGGCGGAATAAGTGAAAAATTCTGCACAAGATGCACCTGGTCCCGAAACGAAACTCCAAGTTGAGTAAAAACACAACTGAACTGCGCCAGAAAGCTGAACCAAATTTTCCCAATAATCCTGTACGGGCCCAGAACGAAATACCAACCATTTTTTTGCATCTCACACAGTTTTTAGACGAAAATTCTTAAATTTTGGACTCAAATAGTCAACATTGGCCACAAAAATGTCCAAAAAGCCTCAAAAATTTTCGATTTTCATATGTTACTTGTAACTATTGAATATTGTGTATAATTTCTACGCATGAAAAACTGCTAAAAACACGATACAACCAGTTGATATCGTTAAATTCCCGAAAAAACCACCTTTTGCCTCACCTAAGCCGAGATGACCTGGCACCTACCGTATGATTCTTGGTACGCGGGGTGTGTTGCGGCGCCGGGACGAGGTGATGGGCGGCAGCGGGCATCATTTCGGCGGCTGGAGGTTGCGGGGGTCGCTGCTCGTCATCTGGAGGCAGGGCTTCGACAGCTCCAGAATCCGACTCGGGATCCGAGTCTTCCTAAAAGTTGAGATGTAATGATTGAACCGATTTGGACTCGAGCGCGCTTCTAAGAAGTTAAGCGGGATTATTAAGTGGAGGCCAATGTCATAGAGTTCAAGGCCCTCAAGTTCAAGGAGTTCATGAGGGAAAATGAAATCAGGATTTCCACCGGTTCAACAAGGCCGAGAGACCTAAAAACTTCAAATAGTCCAAGAAGATCAAGCGCTCCAAAATCTCCAACAAGTTCAAGAAAGGCTGGACGCCCAAAAAGAACACGAAGTGCCGGGGGGGAACAACATGACCAAGTCGAGACGGCCGAGTTCGTGAGTAACGTGCACATAGTCCAAGAAGACCACCATGTCAACAAGCGAATTCGAGCACAACAACAAGGAGATCAGGACAAACAAGAAGTGAAGATTTTTCATGTTTTTTGAAAAACCGTTCAAGCTCGAAAAAAGACAGGAAAACACCCTAAAATTCTTGTGAAAACAATTTTTCTGTGTTTTTCGAGTTCTTTGAACTGGTTTAGCCGTTGGTCATCTCCAGAGCCGGAGATGATCTCCGGGTATGGCGGGCGGATAAAGGGGTTTTTGTCGGCCCTGGTGGGGATAGTAATCAAATATAAAGTGTTTTCACATTGTTTTTAGCAAAATTTAAGCCTATTTGAATCGGAAAAGCTTTTTAAAAAGTTAGAAAAACCCTTGAAAAATTTGAAAAATCGGTCATTTTTGGGCCGAAAAAATTGCTTTTTCGACCTCAAATTAAAATTTTTAATTAAGTTTTGTAAAGTTTTTATGTTTAGGAATAGCTATAAACAATTTAGAAACACTTCTACTATTTATGTAAAAAATATAGGCTTGGGCGGAAAAAAGTTCGGTTTCCCCCCGCCTAAAATCCCCCGCTTCTCCGAATTGCACCGTACCATCTTCAGAGCCGGAGCCAGAGCCGGAGATGATCTCCCAGTATGGCGCCGGCAAGCCTAAAACTCTTCGGAACAGCCGTTCCAAGTCGAAAAAAGGCATAAAAAACACCCGGCGATTTCCAATCGAAACCAAAAGGGAATGCCAAGATTGGCAAGACCGAGTTTGCTGCTCAAAAGCGATCCACCCAATGCGAACACCAAGAAGCAAACACCAAGGGCGCAACAAGCCGTCGACATCAAGAAGCCAACGTCAAGAAGACAAAGAAAGATGGTTCCAAGCTCTGTATGTTCGCATCGCTTTGCAGTGTTTCTGAGCTTGTTCCAAACGTATAACCGGAAACTGGATCCCTTTATTGACACTAGTACGGAAAAGTCGTGGAACGGAAACTACACGCACAATACGAAAAATCGAACGAAAATCAATGTTGGTTCCTTCGTTTTAACAGGAGAAGGGCTGTGATGCAGAGGGCGACGAGCAGGGCAGTGGTGACGAGGGGCGGGGAGTAGCTGCGGTTCAGCGTCTACTGTAAATTCGTGGTTCACACGGCAAAAGACGACCTCTGGTTCCCCTTCTTTTAAAGACTTTTGTGGCGCGAAACCATTTAAAACGCTATGCGATACCCAACCATGACGTACCCGAAAAAGCAAACTCAATGCCGCGACCGGGGGTCGAACCCGGGACACGCGCTTTTTAGGCCTGGACGCTAACCACTACGCCATGGTGAAAAGTCCCTGAGAGGGATGGGGTCGCTATGGTGAAAAGTCCTTTGTGGTACCTCGTTGGTGAGATCCCGAGCCGGTGCGGTAGGCGACATGGTTGGCGAAGAGACGACGTCCTGGGTGTCGTCCAGAGCCTCCGAAGACAAGTGCTCGAAGCCGATCGTAGGGGAGGGCACGGGCGGGTCGTGCTAAATGTAGAAAATAAGGCATGCCCTGAGCTAAACTAATCCTAAGATTAAGCTTAGGTCCGAAGCTACCTGAGTGGCGTTCAGCGGGGATGCCGGGATGTCGGGCGCGTCACGATCGTTGAGGACATCTCCACCCAGCCCATCATTCATCCTCGGGGGCTCGGTCGAAGGCACGAGAAGCATCATCTAAATTCTCGATGCATGTGGTGTATGATAAAGTAGAATAGGCTAGACGAGACTTAGATTAGGCTTAGGCTTAGGCTCAAGCTTCGGCTTAGGCTTAGATTAGGTTTAGACCTAGGCCTAGGCTAAGGGGGGTAACTACATGATCGGCTTACGTAGTTGCGGGGCCTCGGCTCAGTTTCGTAGCCGGATTGGACTCGCCAAGCAGGGATGTTTCGATCGAGCCGGGCCTCCGCGTCGCTCAAAGCAGCCGTGAGCCGGACGTTGTCGCATTTGATGCGCTCGATCTCCGTCATCACGTTGTCGAGCTAAAGATAAATTTGAAAGGGTTGCGGTACGAAGCGGTGAATTTAAAATGATTCTTGACTGTTAGGGGGGAGGAGGATTGGTGCGGGGGAATAAAATTTTTCTTGTGGTTCTCTACGGTCCTATAACAAAAAATATACCATTTTTTCGGCATTTTAAAGCATGATAAAAAATAATTAAAATGTTTGGCTTTTTGGTCAAAAAGTATCAAAATTACCAAAAAAGGTCAAAACTTTTGAATTGTCAAAAAATTTTTTATGAGTTTCTAGCAATCAAAAACTACTAAAAATGTTACTATACCTCTTCAACGACTTTCTTGACCACATCCGCGTAGAACAACAACTGCTGGTAGTAGTTGTTGCCCGCGTGGATCCCATCAAATCCCTCAAGCGACCCGCCACCTTCCTGCAAATCCGCTGGTAACTGGGTTATGACACGCTGGAATACGTGCTTTGGCAGGGAGATGGCAAAACCATGATGACTCGAATTTTTGGACGAACAATCGCCGAACGCAGCAAATAAAATTTACGAATTTTTGATTGTTTTATCCGGTTTTCGTTGACTTTTCTTATATTTTTTTACACTATATTTTTTTTGTCTGTCTTTACCTGGGGCTGACCATCCTCACGTCCACCAGCTACGCGCTGTTCCATAAGCGCCTCCTTCAGCAGGGCCGGAACTGCCATTCCGTTGGCAATGAAAAGATTGCGCAGGTGGCGCACCTGCTTGTACAACTAAGCGCAAAATTGGCGGTTATCACAGAGCTTACCAGGCGGCGAGTATCGATGAGCGTCATCTGGTCGGCAGCCAGCTTCTGGAAATGTTCTTTGCTGCCCTGCGCGAAACTGGTGTCCTCGTCGACGTGCGAGTGGTGAAGCCGGCTGAACTTCAGCAGCGTCTCGTTAACGTCGACCAGCGACAATGGAGCATGGTCCTGGAAAAGACAAATCAGGCAAGCCGACCGAAAAAAGCGGTTACCGAGGTTAAACTCTGGCTGTATACTTACTGGGAGCTTCAACATGTTCGAAGCTGAATTGGAGGAGGAGGACAAAGGCGCGGATGCCGAGACGGGGCCTCGGGGGCGTTGAGCCGTCTAGAGTTGAGAAGTGGGTGATCATCCCATCACTCTCCTTTAATAGGGGCAGTGGTACGCAGAATGCGGTCGCGTTCCGGCAGCCAGATGCAAATCAGGGCTCCAAAATTTATGCAAAGTGCGAAAACGCAGCTCGGTTAGCACGCTCACGTCAGTGGCCATGAAGTTCGTTAGGCTTCGTCAGATTAACCCTGGAGACAACCGACACTTAAAAATGCAGCTAAAAATTGCTAAGCCTTCCTTCCGGCGGTGCTGACCCCGAAGATGAGCTTTGTTTAAGGAGAATTTAACGCCCCGAAAATGGTTTTACAAGAATTTTTGAGGGTTTCCTTGCTTTTTGACGATGAACTGGCTGAAATTGCTGAACTTGGCGGCCATGGTGACCCCGAAGCTGAGCTTTGTTTAAGGAGAATTTAACGCCCGAAAATGGTTTTACAAGAATTTTGAGGGGTTTCTTCTTTTGACGATGAACTGGCTGAACTTTGAACGCGGCCATGGTGACCCCGAAGCTGAGCTTTGTTTAAGGAGAATTTAACGCCCGAAAATGGTTTTTACAAGAATTTTGGGGGGTTTCCCTTGTTTTTTGACGATGAACTGGCTGAACTTGCTGAACTTGGCGGCCATGGTAACCGCAAGGCGTGGCTTTGCGGCCATGGTGACCCCGAAGCTGAGCTTTAATGCCTCGAAAACAGGAATTTTTGAGGGGATTTAGAGATTATCCGACAAAAACCATCTCTCAAAAAATTTCTTGCCCTTTCGCTGCATCGAATGAAATTTGCGTTGGCAAAATTTGCATCCGGATGCCGCTCGTGTTTTGCATGGATTTGGAGGTATAAAAAGCGGCTCTCTCCTTCAATGACAATGGAATTCTACAAAGCTGACCGCCGCGCACCGGGGCCCATCGTCGCGGTGCCGTTGCTGCTCACGGGCTGATGGAGGCGAACCGGACGTCTTCACCGAGCCGCTCGTCCGACCTGATGGAAGACATGCGGAAGCTGGTCAAGCTGACGCGCAGTTGTTGATCAACTTGGACTTCGTCGTGGTGTCTTGGTTTTCGTCGTTGTCTTGTGATTTGCCTCGCGAAATCGCGTTTTCCTATGCTAATGAGTTCCGGATTTGGAGCAATTAGCATGCGGAAGACCCGAAATTATCGGAGCGGCTTTCGGAATGCCGCAATTCATGGTGTCGAGATTCGGAGTAGAGTGCGGCCTATTCAAACCGAGTTTTCCGTTAATCAAATCAAACCGGTTTGATGGAATACGGGATCCTTATTCAAACCAAACCCGCTTTGAATAAGGATTCCCAACTCAAATCAAACCAAGCGGTTTGAATAATATTTTATTTTTGAGTAATATTGAGAGTTTTAAATTTTTTGAGAGATGCTTTTTGTCGCATAATCTCTAAATCCCCTCAAAAATTTTCGAGGCATTAAAGCTCAGCTTCGGGGTCACCATGGCCGCAAAGTCGCGCCTTGCGGTCACCATGGCCGCCAAATTCAGCAAGTTCAGCCAGTTCATCGTCAAAAAAGCAAGGAAACCCTTCAAAAATTCTTGTAAAGCGCCGAGTTTTTTAAATATAAATCGCGGCAGTGTTTCCAAACTATTTCTTATTTATCTAAATGTTTTACCTTAACAATTGCTTCGGTCCGGATCTTCGGATATGGCGCCGGCAAGCCTAAAACTCTTCGGAATAACCGTTCAAAGTCGAAAAAAGGCAGGAAAAACACGCTAAAATTCTTGCAAAAACAATTTTTGAGGGTTTTTCGAGTTCTTTGAACTGGTTTAGCCGTTGGTCATCTCCAGAGCCGGAGCCAGAGCCGGAGATGACCTCCGGGTATGGCGCCGGCAAGCCTAAAACTCTTCGGAATAACCGTTCAAAGTCGAAAAAAGGCAGGAAAAACACGCTAAAATTCTTGCAAAACAATTTTTGAGGGTTTTTTCGAGTTCTTTGAACTGGTTTAGCCGTTGGTCATCTCCAGAGCCGGAGCTAGAGCCGGAGCTAGAGCCGGAGATGATCTCCGGTATGGCGCCGGCAAGCCTAAAACTCTTCGGAACAGCGTTCAAAGTCGAAAAAGGCAGGAAAACACGCTAAAATTCTTGCAAAGACAATTTTTGAGGGTTTTCGAGTTCTTTGTACTGGTTTAGCGTTGGTCATCTCCAGAGCCGGAGCTAGAGCCGGAGCTAGAGCCGGAGCTAGAGCCGGAGATGATCTCGGGTATGGCGCCGGCAAGCCTAAAACTCTTCGGAACAGCCGTTCAAAGTCGAAAAAAGGCAGGAAAAACACGCTAAAATTCTTGCAAAAACAATTTTTGAGGGTTTTTCGAGTTCTTTGAACTGGTTTAGCCGTTGGTCTTCTCCAGAGCCGGAGCCAGAGCCGGAGCCAGAGCCGGAGCCAGAGCCGGAGATGATCTCCGGGTATGGCGCCGGCAAGCCTAAACTCTTCGGAACAGCCGTTCAAAGTCGAAAAAGGCAGGAAAACACGCTAAAATTCTTGCAAAAACAATTTTTGAGGGTTTTTCGAGTTCTTTGAACTGGTTTAGCCGTTGGTCATCTCCAGAGCCGGAGCTAGAGCCGGAGCTAGAGCCGGAGCTAGAGCCGGAGATGATCTCCGGGTATGGCGCCGGCAAGCCTAAAACTCTTCGGAACAGCCGTTCAAAGTCGAAAAAGGCAGGAAAACACGCTAAAATTCTTGCAAAAACAATTTTTGAGGGTTTTTCGAGTTCTTTGTACTGGTTTAGCCGTTGGTCATCTCCAGAGCCGGAGCTAGAGCCGGAGCTAGAGCCGGAGCTAGAGCCGGAGATGATCTCCGGTATGGCGCCGGCAAGCCTAAACTCTTCGGAACAGCCGTTCAAAGTCGAAAAGGCAGGAAAAACACGCTAAAATTCTTGCAAAAACAATTTTTGAGGGTTTTTCGAGTTCTTTGAACTGGTTTAGCCGTTGGTCATCTCCAGAGCCGGAGCTAGAGCCGGAGCTAGAGCCGGAGCTAGAGCCGGAGATGATCTCCGGGTATGGCGCCGGCAAGCCTAAAACTCTTCGGAACAGCCGTTCAAAGTCGAAAAAAGGCAGGAAAAACACGCTAAAATTCTTGCAAAAACAATTTTTGAGGGTTTTTCGAGTTCTTTGTACTGGTTTAGCTGTTGGTCATCTCCAGAGCCGGAGCCAGAGCCGGGGCTCCGGCTTTGGAGATGACCAACGGCTTTTTCGACTCTGTTGACACCGATGAGTCTATTTGCTACCAGCAAGTTTTCCGATAAATTCCGCAGATATTTGAAGCTAGGGAAAACATATATATTTCAGGCGTGCAAGAGAGGGTTACTTTCGTCTCTCAGTAAAGTTTTTTTTGCTAGATTCCGCGGGGTTCGATTTAGGTTTTTGAGCTTTTTGGAACATTTAAAACGTATTAGTGAGAACATTTGCCCCAGGGCATTCCTTTCCGATGTTTATCGAATCGATTCGGCGCCCCCCCTCAATCTGTCCCCCATTTAGTGCCTTTTACGGACCAATTACGAACGGATACCCCAGTTCCCAGGTCATCCAGTCCATTTTCCGCTCAGCTACTTTTGCCACCACCACAGGAGAATCATGAAATTCCCCTATCTTCTGGTTGTATTCATGGAATTTTCTTTTTGTCGCCGGGTCGTCGTCACAACCTGGGATGGCGACGGGTTCCGCAGCGCGACACTTAACGGTTCCTGTTGTGGCTAGTCGTAAATATTGTCGTTTGTAGCCTACAACTCGTTAAACAGCGGAAATTCCCGGATGGGCAGCCTGGTGGAGGGGCTGTCGACGTGTGAGCGGTTGCAGGTAGGTGTACTATAAAGACCTATTCCGTTACGCGCCCAATTACATTGCGCAATGGAAGCTTGGCACCTTGGAATTAGTACCGTTTCATACTCCTTGGGCCGGGCTACGGTAATGCGACCCGGGGTGTATTGCGTACGGTTGTGTAATATGCATTCGGCTACGCAGTGATATACATTGCGTAATCGGATCTTAGAAAGTTTGTGAGGAGTACGGTTTTGTACTCGTTTCCATTTGACCCTATTAACTAACCGTAATCCGATTTCTAAGGCTTACGAAACGTACCGCCGTGTAGTGAAGCGTACTGCCCACAGCGGCCCGGCTCCTAATAAAACGTCCGGTAGCTTTGGAAAGGAGGGAAGACCGCAACGCGTGCGATAGACGCGTCGCGTAATTACGAAAGCAGGCCCGCGCAGCTAAAAATCGGTTGCTATTCCGCGCACCCGCACGCAACGCGCGAAAAACACGTACAGTACGCCCTTTCCCTTGAACCATCTGGACCGAACCCCTGGGCGGTTGTGTGCCGTATTCCAGGCCTTTTCCCTCCGAATTAAAGTACGTAATCCCATCTTAGAACGTTTGTAAGGAGTACGGTCTCGTACTCCATTTCGTTTGATCAGAATTAACTGGCCTACTTTGATTTATACCGCTTAGGAAAACGTGTTGCCGCGTCGTTTAGTGCTTTGGCATATTCCAGGCCGTTTCACACCGTATTACCGTAGCGCCGCTCATTAAGTCGGGTCTTTTTGCGTACCGCCGTGCGTACTGCGCCGTACTACGTGACGCGTCGAATTACCTACCGTAATCCGATGTCTAAGGCTTGGCAAAACGTACTGCTTGCGGCGTATTGTGGTACTCAGGGCCATTTCCCCGACGAATTACACTGCGTAATCAGCTCCTGGTCTCGGGTCTTTTTGCGTACCGCCGTGCGTACTGCGCCGTACTACGTGACGCGTCGAATTACCTACCGTAATCCGATTTCTCAGGCTTGGCAAAACGTACTGCTGCGTAGTGTACGTGTTACCGTATACCAGGCCATTTCACACCGAATTACATTGCATAATCAGAGCCTGGCCTCGATGACTGCCACGTACATTCGCGTTCTAACCACCCCTTACAGTGCGACACGACGGTGGG
Organism: Mesorhabditis sp. LJ9110; assembly: GCA_038088335.1. Lineage (NCBI taxonomy): Eukaryota > Metazoa > Nematoda > Chromadorea > Rhabditida > Rhabditidae > Mesorhabditis > Mesorhabditis sp. LJ9110. Next base: position 69,902 of record JBBGBA010000239.1, on the reverse strand, counting down.
TTACGGTGGGTCGCCAGACGAGAGCGGCGAGACGACCCTTGATGCCCTGCTCATCGATGGGTAGGCGCTTGACTTTGAAGGCCTCCCCCGCTTGTTGTCACGCTCGCTTTATAACCTTGCCATTGGCTTCCAGACCTGGGCACCGGATGGCAGCCGTCGCCCAGCTGCGCCGCGTACGCGACGCGGCACGCGTCGCCTGGGCTGTGATGAACCATACGCAGCACACGATGATTGTTGGGGAGCAGGGTGAGGGATTTGGATCCGGATAGGCTAGCAGAGATCATTGAGGAGGCGGGGCAGGCTGAGGAGAGCCTTGTGGAGCATCATTTGCAGCCACCCGCTTCGCGCTCCAGATGGGTTTCAAGGAAGAGAACCTGACCACGCCGGCCTCACTGCTGATGATGGACGTGTGGAGGCGGAATAATTGTCAGCCGAATTTTTGGAAGGTTAGTTTTTCTCACCGATCTCTGCCAGCCTGCTCTCGGTTCCTCAATGATCTCTGTCAGCCCGCCTAGCTTCCTCAACGACTTTTAGAACGTGAACCCAGACCCTACCAAAAATTGTGGACCGTACCAGCCTGCGCCGCTAAAGAAAACCTCGAAAAAATGGTGCATTCAAATCGGATCATCGATCGGTGGGTGTCCAGGCCCCTTTAAAGCGACGGGTTTAGGCTTAGGCTTGGGCTAGGCTTTGCTTGTCGCAGATTGAAAAGCGGACAATTTCCATAGCCAATCGCTGCCTTTTCCAGTTTCCACCACGACACCATCGGCATGGTGGTGATCGACGACAGCGGCGAGGTCTCCGCCGGAACATCTACCAATGGTGCCCGGTACAAGGTGGGTTTCTCTTTTTCCGTAACGACCACGAGTAGTGCCACGTACTACGACAGCCCGGCTATAAAATTTATCGAGTTTCGCGTTTGGAATTGATGATCATCATGGTATTTAACGGGATATGGTCGGTAAGGGTTGAGCGGAGGAGGAGGAGCTCGAGCAGGGGGCGGGGCTAGGGCTGCTGCGGCTTCTCCAGCTGCACGTCCAGGTCGACGTTCACCGGCTTGTTCTGCCCGAGGTCCTTGCCGTCGAAGAGGAACTGAAATTGAAGGCTGGGTTTAGGCTTAGGCTTAGGCTAATCAGGCTTAGGCTTAAGCTTAGCCTAACGCTTCCCACCTCAAACTCCCAAAGCCCGGTCCGGCTCGGCGGCAATTCACCGACGTCGAGCTCGAACGGCTTCGACTCGGGCCCCTCAGAAGCTGAAAGCCCCACAATTTCAATTCCTCTCTTTCTTCCCCACAAGAACGGCAGGGCAGGATGACCGACGTGTTCGGGGAGGACAACATGAAGTTGATCGGGGACACTGAAAAACACTGGGTTGAATAATCGCGGGCAGTGCGACGTACTCGAGCTGGTCGGCTTGGCCTTTTCGGGGGATTGGCCGCCGGGCAGGCGATTGGGATTCGGCTGCCAGTAGCTGTTCATCGACCCGGTGTCCTGCTCGAAGCCGCTGGTCACGCCGAACCGGTCGGGCATCTCGAGGGCCTGGCCGGTGGCTCTGAACAGCTAATGAACATACCACAGTTTATACCCTACCTGAAGTAGAACTCGACCGTCTCCCTCAGCCGCTGAGCAAAGTCATCTAGCTGCCGGAGGGGGATGTTGGCGATGGGGAGCAGTTCAGCGACGTCGCGCAGTTCGGCCAAGGAGAGGCGCTCGATTTCGAGACGGTCGACGAGGTGGGAGATGACCTGAAAGCCAGGATTCCGAGGTCGAACTGCTCGAACCCGTCGGCCATCCCCAAAGACGTTCTGGTGGGCCCAGACGATGGTCGCCTTGAAGAGGGAGGCCCAGGGGACACGGAACAGGGGGTGGCCCAGTCGATCATCGCCTGGAAAGGGGGGAACTTGTTGAACTTGTTGAACTTGTCGCTAGGTCGACAGATCTTTGAAAACCCGCTACCCACCATCATCGACCTCCTGCTCAGCGCTGAAAGCTGGGGATATGCACGTAGCTGACGAGCTGCCCGATGCACTCCTGAAGCTCATGATCATCTACAACGTCAGCCTGTCCACCTTGAAGATGCGGTAAGCCACGTCATCCTGGACATTAGCATGGCCGGCCATCTCGAGCGCGATCATGGCCGTCTCGGGGCCGTGCGCCATCAGCTCGATCTGCTTCTCCATCTCAATGCACAGCTCGGCGACGCCGAGCACATGGGCGGTGGCGAGCACTTTGTCGAGCTGGAAAAGTGGGAGTTGACGACTTGAAGCAGTACGACTACCATCTCATGCACGATGAAGATCTCGCGGCCGGCGATGAAGTCAAAGACCATGCGCAGCGACTTGTCGCAGAGGAGCGGCTGCTCGGCGACGAGCTGCTCGAGGGCGTCGGGTTCGGCTTTCGGCTTAGGCTTGGCTTATGCTTAGCTTTAAGCTTACGGCGAAGTCGGTCAGAACACACCACCGATCAACTTTTGCAGCTTTTGGCTGTGGGTGAGGACGTCCGCCAGGTCGAGGGTGTGTTTTGAGTCGCCGTAGATGAACGCGACGTCGCCGAGGCGTTCACGCGAGTCGCGCTGAAATTTGCATATTCAAAAACGAATCTCGAAATTACCTGACGTGTCGACGAGACGGCGAACCCGTCTTCGAGTTCCATTTTGTTGGGGGAAAGTTGTGAAATGCGGGCGAAAAATCGGGTTTTATACCGGGTTACTGTAACTTCCGGTGTGCCGGGATGTAAATTTGATTTTTATGGATTACATGGATTCAAATTGATGTTAGATAGAAAGTTTTAGTAAGAGAGCGTAGGCTATGCTTAGGCTTCGGCTTCTGCTTCTGCTTCGGCTTGGTTTAGGGTTAGGGTTAGGCTGAAACTGGGTCTAGGTCCAGGTCTCGGCTTAGGCTTAGGCAGGCTTAGGCCTTGGCTTAGACTTGGACTTAGGTTTAGGCTCAGGCTTAAACTTTTCCAAACCCACATCCCAATCCCTCTTTCAGATTCCGGGCCGCGTAGGCGATTCCTCCCTTCCCGGCTCTGGTGCGTACCTCTGGCAGGGTGTTGGGGGAGCGTCAGCTACTGGAGATGGAGATGTGCTGATGCGGTTTTTGCCCAGGTACGAAGGTCAGGGAGCACAACCTCCTTTTTCAGCTACCAAACCGTCGAGTGGATGCCCTGCAGGGCTTCCCATCCCTTTCCAGCGTCGCAGCAGCAGCAGATTGAACTGTGCTTGCTGTGCCTCGAATCGCCTGCAGCTTCTTATCCGCGGCTCCTTTTCAAGACTGAGCTGCCGTTCCTAATGCTCAGCTGCCTCAACTCTGCTAGATTTGGTTACCTCCCACTTTAATGATCTCTGCTAGCCTGCCCTCGATTCCTCAATGATCACTGCTAGCCTACTTGGTCTCTGCTAGCCGCCCTTCACTTCCTCAATGATCTCTGCTAGCCTGCCCTCGCTTCATCAATGATCTCTGCTAGCCTGCTTTCCTCAACCTCCATTTCAGGGCGAACACGGTGCCGGTTGTGCGGGTCTGCCCTCGTTCACCTACTCGCATATGGAAGAGGGGGACACCGTCACGCAGACAACTACCGTACCCTGTATTTAAATTTAATTTCTCTTTGTCTTAAAAAGAAAAAAACTTAGAAATAAACTTGCTGTACAATTTACAAGTCAAAGCTGATAGAAATTCAGCATTAATGACTTCAATACTTTCCATTCTTTTCTAATTATTTTGTTTTCCAAAAAAACTATTTTCAATTTTCTCTCTTCTAAAGTTGTTTTCTGCCCAAAATTCAAAATTTTTGCACTCGAAAACTTGAAAAATTCACCCACCAATTAACCGCCCCACACAAACCCGTGATTTTCCCAAAAAATGGGAAGAAAAAATTGGAAAATTAGCGTTTCCCAGGGGAATCATGCTATCCCGTAATTTTCGATTCATTACGGGAGGCATCGGTCAGCTACCGTACGCCTAAAGATACCGAAAAACACCAAACAACACTCGAGTTTTCACGTCAACAAGTTTATCATGGACTGTCGGGGGGGTAAAGGCTAGGCTTAGCTTAGGCTTAGGCTTAACAGGGAGATCGCTAGGTGTAGTTTGTAGTCGCGCGTCATCTTGGAGGTCAAGAGATGCGATTCATCACCGCTTCAACATGTACCAGTCGGCCGTCATGGTCGCTGTTGGGGTATGAGGGCCACTTGTGCCTACGGTAGTCATGCTCCCCATCGGGACGAGGGCGTACTGTTGCGGAGTGGAGTTGGAGATCGGGGACATCTGACAAACGTATGCATCTGTTTCACTCGCTCTCTCTCCCTTCTTCGTCTCCCTCTCTCTCTCTCCTTCTTATCTCTCTTCTCTCTCTCTTCTCTCTCTCTCTCCTTTCTGTCTCTCTCTATAAAATCACTAACCTGCATCATCATCTGTTGTTGACCACCATGGGCACAGTTGCAGTTTGTAGTCTGCAGCAAGTTCGGCTGCAGGGCGAGCGGCTGGGCGTAGTTCACTTGCTGAACCTGCTGGAGATGCCCGCTGAACCTGTTGGACTTGTTGGAACTGCGAACCGGAACCGAAATGTTGCCCCCTGGGTGGGGCTGACGGTTGGGCCGCGGGAGCCGGTAGTTGTGGCTAAATGGGAAGATCATCTAATTTAAAAGGAACGTGCCAGCAAGAATTCGTTGTCCCCCTGACAAGAAACGGAGCTGATGTTTTCAAATTATTCGCATTTTCGGGTGGGCGTAGAGCGTCAGAAAGCCCAGTTTTGAAAGAATTTGGGAAACTTTTCACGCCTGATTTTCCGAAATCTGCTGTATAATCGGGGGATAGTAGATAAAACTGAGGCTGAAACCTCAACTTATTCGTAGGGATGAAACTCCTCTTCTGGCTGTTCTTCTCGATGGCCCTGGTCATCACCGAGGCTCACCTTTTGCCGGTAATGGTTTGAAAGATTCATTTTGTTAGTGAACAAAAGCGAGAGAGAGAGAGAGAGAGAGAGAGAGAGGGGAGAGAGGAAGAGAAAGAGAGAGAGAGAGAGAGAGAGAGAGAGAGAGAGAGAGAGTTCAACTTCCAGATCTGCATGGGCGAAAGGTATCGGTGTAATGGAATCTGCATCCCGGATGATGAGCCCTGCGATGAACTGGTCGAGGTGAATGGACGTATAGTAAGTTTCTCTCTATCTATCTCCCTCTCTCTCTCTCACCCCATTTTCAGGAAAGTCTCGGCCGCCACTGTTCGTACCCTCGTATTATGTGCCACGGGGAATGCAGATTCGATTGCAGGAAGCCAAAATGAGAAATTCGATAAATCGTCGCCAATCCTACATCAAAAATTCACCTGCATAACGGTCTCGACCGGCATCTGTTTCATGTATTCCACCGTAGCTTGCGCTGTTTTCTAGAAAAAAAATTGTGAAATACATTGAAATGATGAATACCGTTTTCTTATCACCCCACTGGCAGCAGAAAACGACCCTCCGGAAGGTGGGGAGCAGGATGAAGCTGGCCACGACGAACAGGCAGCGGAACACGTCTTGGTTGCAATATAGCTACAATCCCGTAATGAGTACAGCAACGTACTACAGAAGTCTGCGATCAGTACCTGGGGGACATTACTGTACTCTGCTTTTCCTAAAGTAGTGTGTTCTACGAATTACTGTAGATTGTGAAGTACGGTAGTGAGGAAGGCATACGACCGGAGAATGACGTAATTAGTAGTGTGACGTACTCTTCGTGGATATGTGATTAGAAACGTAGCGTATTTTAGAGGTAAGTGTACACGACATACCGTATTTTGTAAGATACCGTAAACTTTCAGCTACAGTACACCCCGGAACCCGTTATTCGTAAAGTATCGTACTCTGGACGTACGCTTAGGCTTAGCGGTGCGTACTACCTACAGTAGGCTGGAAGATACTGTCGTACTACCAGGTATGCCGTTAGAAAAAGACTACATTTTATCTACCGTAAGCCGTGAAACTCGTCATTTGGAAAGATCGTACTTTCGAAACTTTGCTTGAAATTCTGTTGTTTGTATTTTATCGGAACCGGGAACTTTCGGCACTTGAAAGTAGCGTACTATAAAATACAGTACTCACCACTGCAACCCAATTATACCGAAAATACCGGGCGCCGATCGAGTACAGGAAGTACGTGTTGTTGTAGTAGCTCGTACGCCATCTACAGGTCCCGAATTTCGAAACGTTAAACTCCAATTTACTCACGCCAATAACTTGTAGTCAAAGATGTACGTGCGGTAGGTGATCATCTCGAAGACGCGCTCGATCGAGAGACCTGAATCTCGGAAAAAAAATACGCGAAAAATTGGGGAAATTACAGTAAGTGGGGAGGAGCGGGAAGTTGGTTACGGCCAGGAAAATAATTATCCATAGGAGACGTCGCTTGGCATACTGTACGCTCGAGGAACCATCAGAATTTGCGTCCGGGGAGGGGCCACAGCAGCAGATACAGGGGGACTGGAAGGGTTGATGAAATTGGCGGCTCTCTCTCACATTTTCACCCGCTCTCTGACACTCTCCCTTTTTCTCTCTCCCTCTCTCTCTCTCTGTGAGAAAAACATAGAGAGATACAGAGCGAAACAGCGATCGAGGGAGAGAGAGAGAGTGTGTGATCGAGAGAGAGAGAGAGAGAGCGAGAGAGAGAGAGAGAGAGAGAGAGAGAGAAAGAGGGAGAGCCAGAGCGAGAGATACAGGGCGAGTGAGATTGAGAGAGAGGGAGAGAGCGTGAGATCGAGCGAGAGAGCGAGAGAGAGAGAGATAAACAGAGATAAGGCTATCGATATACAAACCCACAAATAAAATCAAAATTCCGGTGACGATATTCGATAGGATGGCCCAGCCATGGCCGACAAGCGCAGCGTAAGTTAATACCGGTGACACCCCGTCGAAAACGGTTGATATCAAAACGATTGATAGGGCAATCGACAGGCCAATTGCAATGAAATAAAGTATCCTAAAAGTGTGGGTTTTTAAAGGTGCAGTAAACAAATAAAAATGGGGTGTTCTGGACGAATCCCCGGTCTGAAAATCGAGAAAAAGCACAGAAGTAACGTTTTTGAAGGAAGTGTGACAACTCGAATTCAAAATTGCCCACCCAGCTCCACACTTCTGACGAGTGTCGATAGTTCTTATTATGGAAAATAGATGGATTGGGGTAACGGCCATGTAGATAAATGGGACCGCTTGCTGAGATTTGGAGAACAACCAGACTGAAATGGTTTCAAAAGACGAGAGAGAGCAACCGAGATAGAGGAGGGACAGAGAGAGTGAGCAAGAGAGAGAGAGCAGAGAGAGAAGAGAAGAGAAGAGAGAGAGAGAGAGAGAGAGAGAGAGAGAGAGAGAGAGAGACTTACACGTTGCTCCTAGGCAAAAGCCAGCCAATAAGGAGCTGCAGCCAATAAATTAGGCATGACAGAAAACTCGTGATCGCGACGGGAGCAGTGTAGGAGGCTTGGCTGGCGTCTAAATAGGCTTAGGCTTCGGCGTGGGCTTATGCTTAAACTTAGGCTTAGGTTTAGCTCTTCGCTTAGGCTTTCGTTTAGGCTTTGCTGAGGCTCGACTTAGGCTTAGAGTTAGGCTTTGGTTTGGCTTGGGCTTGGCTTAGGTTTAGGCTTAGCCTTGTCCCAGGCTTACTGCTCCTCACCTGCTCCCCACACAAAAATCACGTACAGTAACCCGATAATCGACTCAACAACCAGGTTTATGATTTCAGTTGTCCAGTCTAAACATCATTTTCAGGGCTCCTATATTCGACACAAACTTGAATAGATATATCCGCTGTAATTTTGGATATACACGGAATTCGTGCCGACCACCTGCCCCATTACAGTCTTCGGATCCAGTCGTGATAACTGTGTGTCGTAGAAGATCTGATAGGTCAGGAACTCGTAGTAATCCATTGTTGCCTACGTTTTGCCCAAGTTTCGGCCTGAAATTGGAGGGTAAAGGAAGTCGGAAGAGAAAGATACTGTACTTTTGAAGAAGACCATGAAGAGTCAAAAAGCGAGAGCCCGCAGAGGTCGTTTAGCAATTTTTTGAAAAGGGAGGGTAGAGGCTAGCAGAGATCCTTTCAAAATGCTTAATGGTCTAGGTGGCAAGCTAGCAGAGATCATTGTAGAATGTGGTGATGGTGTGGAGCATGCTAGCAGAGATCGTTTGGTTTTTAAAGGGAAGGTAAGAAGCCAGCTCATTGGAGAATGTTGTGACGGCCCCAGTGGCAAGCTAACAGAGAACGTCTGAGAATTTCTGGTGGCCTAGGTCGCTAGCTAGCAGAGATGATTTGAGGATTTTGCGCGTGGATGGCAAGCTAGCAGAGATCATTCCGGAATTCGTTTTCGAAGCTTTCGAATTTTGTTAGTTAGGATATGCTTAGAGGCGGTTCCAAAATCCATAAAATTTCAAGTTTTGAAAAGTGTAAAAAATTTTTGAACTGTCTGAAATTTTTAATTTAATAATGAATTAATAACGAAAGCCACTAGACTTATTTATGCCGCGAGCTAGCAGAGAATATTAGGGAAAGATTTTACAGAAATTTAGGATGAACCTATCCCTTTTTCATGGTTAGAAGGATTACGGTAGGGTTTTTCAAACCCCTAAAACCTGCAAACCGCATCCAAGGCATACTGTAGCCACTCGCAACGTACGGCCGGCGTTTCCTAACCCTTATAAGATTTCAAAAATCCCAAAATATTTCCTCCTAGGTCAGCGGCACCTTCAAAAGAGGTCAATGGGGGGCAGAAATGACAATTCTTCAATCCCCACCCCGGGTCCAGCGGCCAACATTCCCCTCAAAAATGATTTGATTACGGGGTTCCCGCTGCCCAGGTTTCTTTTGCGCAAACGGGAAATTATCGGAAATTACCGGCCCGGCGGGATTGACAACAATTTTTGGGCGTTTTTTGGAAGTTATTCCCACAGCGCCGGCCGCTCTGGGACCCGCCATTTTTGGAGGGCCACAAATTAGGGACTAGCATAGAGTGGGCCGTTTCAAAATGTTTGACGCTCGAAAGTGGGGAGTGAGTCAGAGCTTTGACGCATGTTAAAGGTGAAGAAAATGGAATTGGTGGCTACCGTAACCCTGACTACGATACGAAACTAGATTACGCATAGGACGGACGCACTCAGAATGCGGAAAATCTGAAAAAAGATTCGTGTTCAGCTCGAAATTTGCCAGAGATGGGCTTGGTCCGTCGGTTTTACGATCGGTGCACTGTGACGAATCGTAGTCCCGTACATAGGATTACCGTAATCCCGTAAATAGCGTATTACCGCAGCGTGGCGTAGTGCCTTAAGTATCGTTGCCCGCTAGCGTGCTATATTCCCATAATCATCGTACCGTACAATACCGTACCGTACCTCCTATGCTTTGCAAAGCTGTTATTCTGGCCCTTCCGGAAATGCCCAAATCGATTCCAAAATTTGCATCATTACAGAAATTTGAATTATTTTGAGACGCTCTTGATGCTGGTTGTTCTCAAAAACATCCATCCCTTGTTTTCCCCCCGTCTTCCCTTTGATGGACGCCGTCGAGCTGAAGACGTACTTCGAGACGAGTCGGTGATTCAGATCATCTTCTTCGTAAAAATCAAGAAGTTAAAATTCATCCCAATTTTCTAATTTCCAGTCCTGGTGGGCATGGCCGAGCTGCGCACCGAGCAGTGCCAGATTCGCAGCGACATCAGCAAGTTGAGGTGAGAAAGTGAGAGAGAGAGCGAGAGAGAGAGAGTGAAGAGTGAGCGAGAGTGAGAGCAAGAAAGCCAGAGAGAGAGCAAGCGAGAGAGAGGGGGTGAGAGCGAGATAGAGAAACAGCTATTTTTTTTTCTACGTTTAGATGCGAGCTGAAGGATCTGTGGCTCCAGGTGGCCAAGGACATCAGCAATAGGGACAGCAAGGAGGCGTAAGCTACTTACGTTGTTTTCATAGTTTTCCGCTTTTTAAGATTTGCGATTTGCATACATAAATTTTCCTAAATTCCAGCGCCATCGAGATCTCAGACACCAACAAGGAGAGCTGCGCCTGAAGCTCCGCCCCTCGCCGCCACTTCAACGGCCCCGTTAAACCTTAAATTAATCGATGATGCTACGGATATCGATCGATACTTTGCGTGTGTGGTGTTGTGGTCTCAATAAATGATTTTGATATTTGTCTGCGCAAAAACCAGCTTGGGCTTAGGCTTGGCTTAGGCTTGGGCTTCGATTTAGGTCAGCTTCGGCTTCGACCTAGGCTTAGTCGTAGGCCTAGGGTTGAGCTTAGGCTTGGGCCTAGGTTTAATCTAAGGCTTAGGCTTGGGCTTAAGGTTAAGGTTATGCTTAGGTTAGGCTAGGCTAAAGCTTAGCTTTGACCTAGCTTGGACTTAGGCTTAGGTTAGGCTAGGACTTCGCTCATGTCTGATGATCTGCATTTTCTCGTCGTCTTTTCTGCAACAACAACTCCTTTATCTCGCGGCGCCGGTGATGGTGTTCACAAGTATTCGGGAAAATGGAGAGAAAAAACGGGAAAACAGGTAATGTTTAGCGGGAATGAGATCTTTAAAGAGACAGGGGAAGGGCGTTTGTGGAGGGTGATATGTACACAGGTGGATGGTCGCGGAAAACGAGGAAATCAGGAAATCAAAAGTCAGCGCAAAAATCGATAATTTCGGGAGGCACACACCGGGGTCTCGAAGCGGGAGAGGAGCGGGACTAGAATATATGTTTTTGGTGGTTTTTTCGGGATAAAGGAGGTGGTTGGGCTTAGGCTTCGGCTTAGGCTTAGGCTTGGGCTTGGGCTTAAGCTTGGCTTAGGCTTAGGTTTGGGTGTTTAGGAGACGTTATTATCGAGTTGAACGGGATCAGTTTGTGCAGATTTTGCCGATAAACGTGTTTAGACGAAACGACAGAAATCCGGCAGGTTAAAGTGTGAGGCGGCCACTTTCGGCACCAAATATGCAGAATAGCTTCGAAATAACCTAGTGCATCTTGGTCCGAAAATTACGCTCTTTCGAATGAGTCATGTCACGCGGAAATCTCAAAATTTCGTCAAATTGCTGAAATTTCACATGGGGGACCATGTCGTCTAAATTAATCTTTTTGAAAAAATGTTCAAACTTGTTTCATGAGATGGCTGATTTGAAAGAGCGTGATTTTTTGAGCAAGATGCACTAATTAGTTTTCGTGGAAACTTATTCTGCTATATTTTATAGGTGCCGAAAGTGGGCCATTTTGGGCTTTTTTCACACTTTAAACCCTCATAACTTTGGTTTTCCGGTCGTTTCGCAAATTCTACAAAGCACGTTTTAATCAGCAAAAAATTCTGCACAAGATAGGCTAGGTCCCGTTCCGAAACTCCGTGCCCACCTAAAAACGTCTCCTTGTTAGGCATAGACTTAAGCTTAAACCCCGATTCCACCTCAAAAATGACAATTACAAAAAATTGCGTTGATATGGCGTTGCACTCTTTGAACTGCAAAAAGTCCTGGAAGTGGATTTGGGGAGAGGGAGGGTGTTCATTGGATGGATACGTACATACAGCGAAATGTGGAGGGCGAGAGAAATAGAGAGAGAGCGAGAGAGAGAGAGAAAGAGGAAGAGAGAGAAGAGAGAGAGAGAGAGAGAGAGAGAGAGAGAAAGAGAGAGCGAGAGAGAGACAGAGAGACAGAGAGAGCTATAAGCTCCCCTTAAAGCGATCGATAATTATGTGTGAAGCGGTGTGGTGAGTCTGGAGTTGCCGTAGCGTGGCGTAGTGTGGCGTAGTGGTGCGTAGTCTATCACATCTGCTGGGAGGCTCCCGGGGTGTTTGGGACTTGTAGGTAGTCGAGCGCCTTCTTCAGCTTGTCCTCCGGCAACCGCTCGAGTCCGGCGCGGACGACGGCGAGTGCGCTGTCCACGTCTTCGAATTGGTGGAACTTGCGGATCTGAAAATACGAAGATACAAAGATGATATTTGATTTTGCAGGATTTTTGAAGATTTTTCGGTACTGGACTGTTAGCGGGGGCTTTTTAGAGGGGGAACGAAGTTTTTCCCTGATTCTCTACGGCCCTATAAAAAAATATACATCATTTTTATGGCATTTTAAACCGTTTTTAGACATAAAAAATACAAATTTACGAAAAAATTTGGATTTTTTCCGTCAGAAATGTCTGCAAAACGACAAAAAGTATAAAATTTTCACGTTTTAAATTTTTCAAAATATTTTTGAACTTTCTAGAATCAAAACTACTAAAACACATAAAAATACATTATATATAGTCAACAAGTAGGTATGTAGCTGGAAAAACAAAAAGTTATTTTCTCACCCCGCTAAAATCCCCCCCCCGCTAACAGGCCAGCACCGATTTTTCGGGCTAGAACGGAGCGCTAACACCCCCTTCTTCCCTGTTCAAATCATCTGTAAACAGGTATGCAGACGGGTGTCCCCCTAAAGCTTATCGTCCCCCCACCGGGCGGCTTCCCCCTGTTTTGCCGCCCTCGAATCGGACCACCTGGCCCGAGCCGGGGGATAGCAGATTCTGCTGGAGATAACAGGGTTAATGGGGGGCGCGTGCCATGTTTTCCGGAAAATTGCTCTGGACATCACTAGCAGGAAGGGGAGGATGGGGATGACCAATCAGAGGGAGCGGGAGCTATGCAAAAAAATTAGCAGAATTTGGGGTTTGGGATCGATTCTGCTCAGGCTTGGTCTCGGCTTAGGCTTAGGCTTAGATTTAGGCTTCGGTTTACGCTTCGCTTAGGCTTAGGCTAGGCTTAGGCTTAAGCTTCGTCGAGGCTTAGCTCAGGATTCGGCGCGTCTAAAGCTTAGGCTTAGGAAAAGGTTAAGCTTCGTCCGGGCTTCATCGAGGTTTTATTTTCGCTAGAAGGCTTAGCTAGGCGTCCCTTAGGTTTAGGTTTCTCTTGGGCTTCGTCTAGTTTAGCCTATCCGTTCCTCCCCCACCCTTTCCTACACAACCTGATCCAATGTTGATCCCAACCCGCGAACCCTTTGTTGACCAAAACCTGGACCCGGGCCAGGCTCTCCCCACCTCTCTGCAAAACAACCCGCTCAAAACCCAAGCCGTTCTGTGGTGCCCTTTGGAGCATGCGCCCCAGCCGCCATTTTTTCGCCTCAAAAGTGCGAAACAAACAGTGAGACACGCACGCGCAGAACCCAGGTTTAGGCCGCTTATCTCAAGCGCGGGGAACGACGCGTTTTTGGAGGCGCGGGCCTGGAAGCCGGCCAGGGTGGAAAAACAAGCGAGCGATCAATTTTCGGGAGGTCTTACGGTAGTTTATGTCTTTTTAAAGGGTCATAAAGATAATAATTGCCAACCTGATGCCGTTCATCATCGGAGAGCAACTCCTGGAAAACCTTGGGCGGGCGTTTCTGCACCAAAAAGTTTTCGATTTGGCGGCGGGTATGTGGATCCAGCTCGCTACCGTAGTCGAGGAGCTTTTCCTGGAAAAAAATGGGTTTGCTAGGTGGAGGTCTACTGAATGATCCCTGCTAGCCTGCCCTACTCTTCCTCAATGATAGCTGCTAGCCTGCCTTCGCGTTCGTGCTCACCTTGATTATCGGCAGCAACCTATGATACTCGGCGGTGGCGTGCAGGGCACTAATGTGCCGTAGCTCCTTCTCTGTCCACGGGAGTGCACTGAAGCTTAAGATTCAGAAAAACGTTTCGAGAATCGTACCGGAAAATGCCGCCATGGGCCCCAAGTGGATCGTAGCTGCCGGCTGAATATTCGACCTCCTCGGCGATGGTAAGCGCGGACAGGAAAAGGAAGGGAACTATCCTCAGCAGCATCCTGAAAGTTAGGGGTGAGAGAGCATGCCAGAGAGCGAGAGACAGCTAGAGCTAGAGAAAGAGAGAAAAAAAAAGTGATAGAAAGAGAGGAGAGAGGAGAGAGAGAGAGAGAGAGAGAGAGAGAGAGACGGCGAGGAAGAGAGAGAGCGAGAAATCAAACTAAACAAATCATAAAACGTCCAATAAATAACCCAATTCACATGGAAATACCTCATTCCGAGGCGCAACCCCATTGACACACGTCAGACTACCGTAATCAAGCCCCCAGCACACACCCGGCCGGCCCCTCGAAAAACCCCCCGAAAAATGTAGCCGAAATGGGCTGGGGATGGGGTAAAAGGGAGAAGCTGGGGGCCGGTCAGGGGAATCGCGATAACAAGAAATGTGGCCGAGGGACCTAACCGAAATTCCGGAAAAAACGGAATGGAACCCGGGCTCGATTTAGCAACCCTGCGAGGGTGGGGGCTGAACTGAACCCCGGAGAGAGAGACCACAAATAGACAGACTTTTGGACGGAGGATGGTCAAACAGTAAAGAGGAGCGGGACGGAACGGACTGTTCGGACCTTTCCCGAAGGGGGACAAACAAAAATCATCTTTTCGGGTGTTGGGGGAGAAAAACAATGAGGCGGACTGGGGATGGCAGGATAGTGGAGGTATTTTGGGAAACTGTTAAGCACGAGGATTACCGTATCGACTTAAGATGCCGAACCCGTAAGCCTAAGCTAGGCTAAGCCTAGGCCCAAGCCGAAACCGATGTAATGCCTAAGCCCAAGCCCAAGTCAAGCCTAAGTCAAGCCAAAGTCTAACGATAAGCCTAAGCCCAAGCTAAGCGCGAGCTTAAGCTTAAGCCCAAGCCGATGCAGAACAAGCCAAGCCTAAGCTTAAGCCTAATCCCAAGCGTATGCCTAAGCCCATGCCTGAGCCTAAGCCGAACCCTAAGCTAAGCCTGAACCTATGCCCACGAGATACACCTAATGACGAGGACAAGTTAGCACACATTCTAGGAACTTCCGAACCGCACCCCCAGCTATCGTAGGCAGCGATTTCCGGTCATATCTCCTAAATACATATCTCCTAATTCCATATCTCCTAAAGTCATGTCTCCTAAAAGTCATTTCTCCTAAAAGTCATATCTCCTAAAAGTCATTTCTCCTAAAAGTCATATCTCCTAAAAGTCATTTCTCCTAAAAGTCATTTCTCCTAAAAAACTTACTTCAGTAATTCAGTAGGTACAAGCAAAAATTTTTGTTATTTTTTTTCGGAACATCTACAAAACCGCCCACAGGCTTCGAAAAAACCCGATTTGAACATTCTAAGATGGTCGGATAATAGTGAAAAACATCGGATCAAACGCAAGCTAGCTGTAAATTAAGCAAAAGTTTCGCGCCTGAAAAGCGAAAACATATCATATCCGATCTAAACATAAAAAGGGAAGTGAGGTTTTTAGTTCGGATTTTTCGAAGCCTGCGGGCGGTTTTGTAGATGTTCCGAAAAAAATTACAAAAATATTTTGCTTGTATCTACCGAACTCCTGAAGTAAGGTTTTTAGGAGAAATACTTTTAGGAGATATGACTTTTAGGAGATATGACTTAGGAAATGCTTTAGAGATATGAATTAGGAGATATGTATTTAGGAGATATGGAAATGACCCGTAGGCAGCTAGCAGAGATCACTAGAGATGTGGCTAGCCTAGAAAAGCCCTGCTTAGGCTTAGGCTTAGGCTGAGCGCGCCAAGTCATCCCTGAGCGCATTCCTCAGCTACGTGGCAATCCCCAAAACGCTAGAACACCTCGGTTCCAAAATGCTCCGTTGCTCCCTCCCTTTTATACCCGCGAAAATTTCTGGGCACCGCGCCCAGAAATTCCAAAAACACAGCCCAGGCGACGACGCCAAGATCGGGACGGAGGTGCAATTTCCATGTGTGAAATATTTTGGCGCCGGCCAGCCGCGAAATATGCGCACGCGCGCCCCCTATTTTCGCCGAAATTCCGGAATTGGCGCCCCCCCTTGGGGGGACAGCGCCGTTGAAATCGTCATTTTGTTCCGCGGATAGAGGAGAGGAAACAAGGACATAATGATCGGGGATGAAAAATGGGCCCAGACGCTATGAAAAATTGCCGGAAGTGCTTTGTTTTGGCAGGGGAAATGGGTTCAGAAAAGCATAAAAATTCAGAAAATCGCGCAGAAGGTTAGAAAAAGTTGGTTAACAAGGAGCACTGTCAGGATAGGCTTGGGCTCAGGCTCAGACTTGGGCTTAGGCTTAAGCTTAGGCTGAGGCTTATGCTCAGGCTCAGGTTTAGGCTTCGGCAGAGGCCTAGGCTTGGCCGTAGGCTTAGGATATGCTTAGGCTAAGGATATGCCTACGCGTAGGCCTAGGCTTAGGCTTCTAGAACCTAGAATTCCGGCCCCTCGAATTACGTCATTAGTAGTGTTACGTACTCTTCTTGGATAGGACATTAGCAAAGTAAGTGTACACGAGATGCCGGATTTTGTAAGGTACTGTAAAATTACAGCTACAGCACACGCCGGAATCGGTCATTAGTAAAGTAACGTACTCTGGACGTAGGCTTAGGCTTAGCTTAAGTTTCGTCTGGTGCTCTTTCAAAGCCAGAACCTACTTTTATACCTAACTTTCTCACGCGGCAACCCAGAACCACGTCGGAAAGTTGCGCGCGGAGTCCAAAAACCCAAAAATAACATCATCCTGCAAAAATTACACCATCAAAAAATGTTGCGCGCACGTTCCAAAGATCCCATAAAATTGGCAAAATTGCGAGCAACCGGAAAGGGCAGCAGCTCGAAATATGAGCTCGGCGGATCGGCCGAAGCGAATGGCCGGGCACACGCCATGAGACGATAAAATGTGCCCTTCCCTCCCGTGTCTCTGTTCTGGGTGATGGGCACAAGGAGAAGCCGTCCGCTCATGTCACATGCATTGTCGGCGAGGGCATTCTGCTTTTTTGGGGCCGATGGCAATAAAAATTTGGCCCTTTATGAGACCTTTCCGAGGACGGGTGGGCTGGGTGACGAGTCGGGTCAAAAATCATTTTCTGGCGCTCAAAAGTATTCTAATATACTTTAAACGCTTTTAAAGCTTCCAAAATTAAATTCCAGGCTTGTGGACTAAAAGAAAAAAGTTCTATGCCTGGCAGGCTTTCCGAATTTTCTCAAAGTGACGCATTTCAAGTGACTAGAAGCCTAGGCCTAAGCCCAAGCCTGGTCGAAGCCAAAGCCTAAGCCTCCGTCCTTAAGTCGAAGTCTGGGCCCAGCCCAGCCTGATCCTAAGCCTGAGCCTAAAGTAAGCCTATGCCAAAGCCGAAGCCTCATCCTAAGCTTAAGCCAAGCTAAGCCAAGCCTAAGCCAAGCCTAAGCCTAAACCTAAGTCTAGGCCTGGCCGCGGCCGAAGTCAGAGAAGCGCTTGATCAGTGCGATAGACGCGCATTCTTACCTTGTTTTTGTTCTCGACGCCCAGTAAAATCTAGAGGCGCGATTTTTGAGGTATCCTAGCCACCTTAACGCTTCTTATAACCGCTTCAACCCTTCGAAATTCAAAAAATGACGCACTCTAAAAACGAAACCATGACATCAGCGCCGATCTGTCACCCGGAAAATGGGCGGAAACGCCAACCTCGCCAATCTCTTATATGCGCAATTTGTCCGGGCCCGGAGGGGGAAAAGCTCATCTAATACCATATTTCTCTGGGATTGCTAGGGGGGTGCTTAGAAGGGCGCAATTCAATTTCGTCGAATTGCCTATAAGGTACACGGGATGGCGTGGATATGTGGGCGGTAGGGGAATAACTATTAACACTGTCAATTACTATTTACAATCTTTTTGCAATTATTTTCATTTGTCTGTCTGAGAGCCAATTTCCAGCCAGGACCCTCAACTAACCAGCCCACAAAAACGGGTTCTGGGCTGTTAGCGGGGGTAGCAGCAGGGGGAATCCCTTTTTGTGTTTCCACCTATCGAGACTAGATAATGCATTTTTATAGTTTTTCTAGTAGTTTTTAATTAAAAGTTAAATAACTTAATTAAGTAAATAAGTAATTTTTAATAGAAAATTATAATTAATTTAAGTAAAATAGAGTTAATTATTCAATGTTTAATTTTAAAAAAAAATTTTAAAATCCTATATTTTATGATTATTTTATAAACTTTTATCGCAGAAAACGATGTAAAATACTACAAAAATTGTTTATATTCCGTGATAAGGCCGCGCGGAATTACTGGGGAAAATTCGTTTCCCCCACTAACGGTTCAGAACCGAAAAATGAGCCAGGCGGCAAAATTACCTCGCGGGGCCCAAGTTATGTGCGATTGGGTCAACAAAAAACCGCAAAAACGATTTGTTATTTGGGCCGCGGGCCAATGGGCGAATTAGCGCCCCGCGGAAAACAACGCTTTTTCGAGGGGTTTCAGATTCGATTTAGCCCCTGTTGCCTAAGCCTGTTATTCGAGGGGACCATATTTATCAAACTTTCTGTTTTCTGAATCTGAAACTCAGCTCATCTGCATTTCTTTTGGGTCCTGAGGGGATCGTGGGACTCTGGTGTTTAGAAGCGGTAAGACTACGTACAAATACCTCTTCACACTGGCCCTGCAAACGGGAGATCAGTCGAAAAATGAACACCGAAAATGCTGCCCTTTTATTTTGATAAGGTCAGCTGTTGATTAGGCGCTTTCGGGAGGATAACTAGCAGAGATCCTTTGGGAATTGGGGGAAAACACGTCAGCATATCTTATGACCAAAAAGCCAAAATTGCATCGCGGCTAAGGTTGAAAACATGGGATTTAAAATAGATAAAAAACCGTAGCTAACAGAATCCTTTTAAATTTTTAAATAAAAGAAAGAGAGACTTGCCTGACCCTTTAAAAAATAAAAAATTACATGTATAGCAATGTCAAAAGGCTTAGGCTTAGGCTTCGGCCTAAGCTTAGAGCTTGGGCTTCGCTTAGGCTTATTTAGGCTTGAACTGAGGCTTAGGCGTTTTCAACACCATTTAAAAATACCAAAAAACCGCCAGCCTCTTTCTATCTTATACTACCGTACCCCGTAGCACTCCCCACACACGTCAAGCCGCATTTTTCGTACTAGAAAAAACGAAACAATCCTCGGAACGCTAGAGGGGCGTCATTGCAAAGTCACGCGGAAAATCGAGCAAATTCCTGAAGGAGAACAGGAACGCAAGGCAACATCGAGGCAGATCTGTTTTTGACGGCACAGAACTTCGACAAATCCAAGATAATCTATCCCGTGCGCCCTTTTTTCATTTTTTTGCCCGTAGGCGAGGGCGGGGGCACTTTGCAAATGGCAACTAGGGACACCGGATTTACAGGGGATTCATGGAATCTAGGAATTTTTGAAATTCTAAGAGTTCTCGGGGGGTTTCTTGAGGGGTTTTCGGAAATTTTACTGAACTTGGGTGGAAGGAGGGGCCCAGAGAAGCCTTGGTATGTTTTCAAACAGAATTTCCAGAGCTGTAAGACTTCCTGAAAAAGTGCGGCAAGGATTTTCCAAAAAAAACCTTTCTTTCGGATTATCGGGGGGCACATTTTAACATTTTTTGTATAAGTCTAGACGTTTCTAGTAAATTAATGGCAACTGTTTTAGTAGTGCTTTTAGCAAAAATCACTATAACTAAACTAGGAAATATCTAAAGACTTTTAAAAAGTGGAAATTTTGGTCAAAATCTCAGCCATTTTCGTCAAAAAATGCTATTTTTGAAATTTTTCATAAATTTTGTAAAGCTTGCGAAGTTGTAATTTTGTAATAAATAGTTTAATTTACACTTACCTAAATTATATTTGATGAAAAATAAACAATAAAATAGATTGGTTTAAATAATAATAGAAGTATCAAACCTCCTGGAAAGTAGCAAGATCTTAAACGGGTTTTATAATGTCCTAAAACATGCCCCAAAAATAAACCCACGACGCAACACGATCTCGAAACTCTCCGAGGTCACCCCTGGGACCCGCGCCGCGCTTTTTCCCAGGGTATTGTAGCCGTATTTTTGGAAGGTAATCCGCGAAAAGGTTTTACGTGTGGTTTCCCCCCAGGTGTGACCCGCGACGTGGATCACGGGGGGCTTCAGCGCAAAATATTTGCTCCCGAAAATAGTGGCGTGAGTAATTGAGCAAAAGGTACGTATGGGGGGCTGAAAATACGTTAATTAAAGACAAACGGTACACATAGGATAACGGGGGAAATAACGAGGGGGCACTCAAACTTTTATATGATAAAAGTATTTTTAAATAAGCTTTTTTCGGGCTGTAAAAAAACTCTTAGTATATTTTTCGGTCCTCTATCGAATGGCATTTTCAAAATTTCGAAAATATTCAAAACGCCGAAAAATTTCCCCTGTTATCTATTGCTGCCCATAGTTTTCAAAAATAGTTTTAGGCTATAAAACTTTTATAATACATTTTTTCGCGTTGTAAAAAAATCTCTTAGTATATTTTTTGATGTTCTATCGATTCGCGTTTTCAAAATATCGAAAATCTCAAAAATTTGGCTTTCCCCGTTATCCTATTGCTACCCATGGATTTTGATCAATTTTTGTTTATTCGATAAAAAATTTCATTTACATTATTTCGGGCTGAAATTAATTTTCCTAGGGCAGTTTTCGACGCTTTATCGAATGACGTTTTCAAAATACCGAAAATTTCGAAAATTTCGAAAATTTGACTTCCCCGTTATCCTATGTGCTGCCCATAGATTTTCCTCAATTTTTGTTTATTCAATAAAAAATTTCTATTACATTATTTCGGGCTGAAATTAATTCTCTTAGTATATTTTTTGACGCTCTATCGATGGCACTCCAAAATCCCAGTAATTGCAAATTTCCCCCGTTATCCTATGTGTACCAGACAAACAATAGGTTTAAAAAGTGTTGTAAGGACAAAATCGGCAGAACTAATGTGAAAGCACATTGTAGGGGTGCTCAAAGGAGTTCAACGTAGTCGAGTGTGGACTACGTCGTACTCTTATGCGCACAGAGAACATGTGCGTTTTCGGTTCTGAAAGCACTTTTGGGGTGCTCAAAGGAGTGCGACGTAGTCGAGTTTTGACGCCGATGTACTCCTATCCTCCTACAAATGCTGTGCGCTTTCGTGTTTGCAAGAGTAAATCTAGTAGAAACTACATAAATATGAATAATGGCGTCACTAGATTAACGGGTTACCGTAACCAAAAGGAAGGTCGAATCTTGGTGTCGGGTCGTGTGTCCCTTATCTTTAAAGAGGGTGGTTGAGGCGTCTGCCCGAGGCTTAGCCACTGAGTGACTCGTGTGCCCCCTCGGTTTCCCAGGCAATTTCGGGCGAATCACGGGTCAAACCGTCTGGGAGGTGGAAACTAGTTGTCTGATGCAAGGAGTGCCAGGAATCGAAAAATCGATTAAAAGAAAAAACAGGAATTGGGCGGGGAGCACGACATAAAAACGAAACTTCTGAAGTTTTGCGCGGTAGAAAAATGTCACTTAATCAAGTTCAAAAGTTCAAAAGTGGCTATCAATTGACAGACATTCTATGGCGATCTGAACGTTAAAATGAAAGTCATGCTACCCAAACGTTTTAACGTTCGTTTTAAAGCTTGACGTCAATAACTTAGTTTCCAAGCGAATATCCAGCCTAGACTAGTCTAAATATCTAAAAAGATCAAACTAGCTCAGGCAAGATCAGCCTTAAAAAACGGCCAAGTAAACCGCGGCCTCAACCTTATCAACCGTCCCCCCAGAAAAGATCGCCCTAGACGGCCAAGCCGTGATTTTAAGCGGCTTATCGTCCTTCTATGAAAACGATGCTCCCGCGATTTTGCTCGGATGATGAAAGGGGGTGAGATCAAAGAGCCCGTGGACCCTGTGCAAAAAGTTGGGCTGCAAAAAACCCGGGGAAACGAAGACAGCTCAGCGTCAAAAGTTAATGAGAAAAAGCTTATTAAAACAAGTTAAAAGTATCTAGAAAAATGCCAACAGTCTAAAGGCTCGGCTGATCCTCTAGAGATCAAAACGGCGCCGGCAAACGTTTTATACTGCTTTAACCCAAGCGAAACGTCAAGATTAAAATGTTCTAAAAAGCATACGTAATGAAACGGAGGATTAAAGGTATCTAGTAAGATATAAAAAGTCTAAAAGGTTCTCTCGGATTTAAAGATGAAATAATTGGCCGAAACGACACTGACAAAAGTTTTGTACTGCTTGAAAAGCATGAGAAACATAAAGATTCACATGTTTTTAAAGTGTATAAATAATGAAAAATGCCTATTAAAAGTATCTAGTAAGTTTCCGGATAGTCGAAGGTTTCTCTGAAGTTTAGAAATCAAATAAGGCGCCGAAACGATACTGACAAAAGTTTTATACTGCTTCAGAAGCACGAGAAACATAAAGATAAAGAAATACTTCAAAAATGTTCACATAATAAGCGCCAAACGCAGAAATTCCACTCTGAAACGCCGATCCCCCGGCTGCCACTCAACGCAACTCGCGGGCCGCGAAAAAACCCGCAGCGCCAAGTGGCCGCTAGATAAGCGTGAAGATGCTGGCTTCTTCGCGAGATTCGGCCCCGCTGGCCCTCGCTCCGCTGCTCCAGCAGAAAATGCCGAGTCTGCAATTTGCTACGTGATAAATTTCCTGGAAATTCGGGGCGCCAGGGCTGGAACGGCTGAGTGGATTGGGAGACACCACTCTATTGCAAAAACACCCATTCTCGGGCGTGAAAAATGGAAAAATTTGGGTAGCGACTAGCCTGGCAACCCGAAGCATTTCTGGAGGTAAAGTATGGCCCTACTGACAATCTAAGGTTTCTTGAAAACAAAACACCTAAACTCTAGCCTTCGCCAAGTAAAAGCACCATTTCCCTGAAATTTTGGGTTCTGGAAACCCAAAACCCCTTCTTTTATCAGATTGCACAACCCACACGACCACTTCCGGTCACTGAATCGGTCACACCGATCAAAAAGAAGACCTCGGAGACCATCGACCGAATGGAGTTGAACGAAAACAAGCCGCCCACCGTGCTTTCGTGCAGCTAATGGATACATTTTAGCAAACGAAAGCAATGCCGTTGTTTGACCGGTCAATTAGGGGAGCGTCAACTTCATTTCCAGCTGAAATTGCTGAAAAAGCAATGAACGCTCATGGTACATATGTGCAAAGGTGTCTCTCGTAGCCGGACCAGACTACAAGGGATTACTATGAGCGCGTCCTAGTGGCTAGCAGAGCGAAGCCATTCTCCCATATTGTGCGAATGTACAGAGAATCGTCGTGGGATGTCGCTATGGACTACACGGGAATACTCTACACGCGCGCTCCTGTGCGTTTCTAAATTTTTTTACTCTAGATCCCGGAAAATGTTGTTGTTTTCAAAAAGTAAATGAACAATGAAATTAATGTATCGCAAAAGCCCCGAACGCTAGCTATGGGAATGTGCAAAGAAGCGTAATGTAATGTTAGTATGGCCTACAACGTACTCCACTTAACGCGAGGATCGTGTGCGCCTCTTACTTTTTCGTTTCTTTTCGGGCAATTCGTACTTTCTAATCCTAAGAACGCTCTCCTCAGATTAACAAAAAGTGCAATAATGCTTTAGATGATCGGGGGTGCCTCTTCGTTGATAAGGGCCCGGAAACAAGTGCAAAACGGTTATCCTATAAAGGGCAAAACGGGCCATCTCACGGCAGGGCCTCGAATCTAACCCGACAGCCCATCAAGAAGAGCCTGTTGCGATTTATCGCGACATAGCGCTGCGGTGCCTGGCACGGCCCGGCTCGCCGTATCGCTTTTTTTGAGCTGATGCTGCTCCCGGGGGATACGGTAGACCAAGGAACGCTTCTATACCGCACACCCAAGAAAATTCTGATAAATGGCACCATATGCCGGGCTGTAAATAAAATGAAGAAACAGATATCGGGGCATCGTGGCGCCGGGATCGTGGATCTTTGATTTTCTGATTTTGAGTTGGGTGACCGGTGGTCGTTTTTATTTTACTCTTTTTAAGTATATCGGTTCTTCTGCTTCTAGTTTTGTCTTTTAAACCTTTAAACATTTTAATAATCATAATAATTAATTAAGTTCAAGTTTTTCAAATCGATAGAGTATAAAATCGCTAATAGTTAAGAAATAATATACGTTAGTAAATCGTATTGTAATGATATAACTTTTTGCGGGTCTTCAATAAATTACTAAACAGTTTCCATACTCAAACGTTAAAAATATTATACAATAAAATATTCGTTTTTATTTTCTCTTGACCCTGCCGAATCGTTTGCTTTTTCTGGCATTATATAAGTTTTTCTAAACCTAAACCTGTTTTGCATTAAAGGTTTTTAGACACTAAACGTTAAAATCTTATACGTCAAAACTTTTATTTACATTTTCTCTTGCCTCTGTCGAATCATTCGCCTTTTTCTGGTCACCAAAATTCACCTAACGGTCCCAATTGTTCGAGTCACACACACCACAAAAAATGCTCGCTCACCGAATCCAAAAGATAAGCCGCGGGGACCCGGAAGGCACGCGACCCAGCCCTACGCCCCGGCTGACAGCCTTTCCAAACATTACGTGCTCGATCTGTGTCTCGGATAAACGTTTTTATCAAAAGTTTTTATTAGGAGGTTCTGTACATGGTGCCGCCGCGAGGGCCCGGCTATAATCGAATGCTCTACTGGCGGCTAAATAAGGTTAAGTGGGGGAAGCGAAAGGAGAAAACACATTAATTAACTGCGAAATAAACAAAATTTGCTTTTAGCAAATCACTAGATTTTCAGGGGGCTGTGAAGAGTGAAATGTCCTAAAAATCAAGGAAAAATTTCAACTTCACAACCCCGGTTACAATGACCGGAATTAAGTTGGGGGTTGCACATCAGAAGAAGGCTATCACAAATGTGCGATGGCTGAATGGGGGAAAAAGCGAAAGAAGTGCATTCGAAATGCCAAGCAAAAAAAACACAAATTCGGGGGGGGGGGGGGTAATATTTACATGTGGCGAAACCGTAGATGTAGAACCATTAGTTCTCCTCGTGCTTCAGTCCCATCTTGCTGAGCGGGACTCCGTACCTAAAAAAAATTCGGTTATTCTGTAAAAAAAACAAAGCATACTGTAAGAACAAAAAAGAAGCCAATGAATTACTGCAATTTTCCAATCCAATTTTCAAAGTTTGGAAAATATTAAAATTTTTGATAGTTTTGACTTTTCGATGAATTTCCTCACGATGAAATTGTCACAATATCCGTTTTTAATGTTTTAAACAATTTTTATTCCCTTTAGGCAATCGGAAACTACCTAAAACCCGTATAAAGTAGTTTAGCCTTTATTATTAACAATAAACACAAGTCCACCACACCTGATATAAGCCTTGACCCTCTCGGAGCAGATTTGCTGCTGGAGCAGCTGGATGAAGCGCTCCGAGCATTGTTGCATGGTGTCGCTCCGGGGTTCATGCGGCGCTTGGCGTGTTGGCGCGCCGCTTGTTGCACTCGCTGGCCGGCTGGTCCAAGCGCGGGCCGAAATGGGCGACCGCCTCATCGTCCGAGTCGCTCTCGTCCTGAACATTCAAATAAAATCCGGATTTTACCCTTTGGCTCTTTCGCGGCATCGGGGGAGCAGCTTATTTTTTAAGCATAATTTTCTCTAATTTAAATAGAGGAAGCTTTTCAAAATGGTTTAAACGTGGAACTTTACAAATTTTGATTAGAAGATACAAGAAATATGGATCTTTTGATCAACAATGGCCGATTTTCGATCCAAAATTTCCACTGCACAATTTATTCATTGTTTTTAAACTTGAAAAATGTTTAAATTGTACTAAAACTATTAAAGTACGTGCCATTACGTGACCAGGCATTTCTTCTCGTTCATACGAAAATTCAGATAAGAGAAACGGTCAAAAGCGTATCACGATAATACAAGTTTTAAAAATTTTTTAGTATTTAATTACTAAATTCCCTTGAAATAATTAGTTGCGAAAAATTACCGAATCAACTGTAGAGTCCGTGCCACTGGTCTGCACCTCCTCGTCAGGACCAACGGCTTGGTCACGTGTGCTGGCGGCAGGTTGAGGAGGCGGAGGGCCTACGTAGACGAGGCCCACCAGCTCTTCTACCCGTTCGGGTTCCGCGTCTTCTACCCGTGCGGGTTCGGCTTCTTCCGCCCGTTCGGGGGCTGCCTCTTCGGCGTGCGGCATTTCCGCGGCGAGTCCGTCTTCCATCGGGATGTCGTTCGGGGGTACGGCTGGCGCCTAAATTTCCGATTACTATTGGGATATACAAGGATCTGATTCGTTAGCGGGGCGGGGGGATCTGATTTGTAGCGTTTTGTATTATAGTTTTTTCGGTGGTCCTAGTAGTTTTCAATCATTAAAAAACCATAAAAAACTTTAAAAATTGAACTTTTTCATAATTTCCATAGACCTATGGACAAAATTCGAGAATTTTGGTAATTTTTGTGTTAACCTTCTAAAGTTAAAACCTCGCAAAACTCTCTAAATGGTGCGTGTATCGTTATTGGCATATTGGGGCGATCGGCCAGAGCCGCAACAACACTTACCGCTGCCGGTTCTTCTTCTCGGGCGGCAGGCTCCAAAACGTCCCGCAGCCTGACCCCGAACTCACGCTCACGCTGACGAGTACGCTGCCAATACAATTGCACCTAAATGAGAAGTTGTTGCTGAAAAGCGGAAAGCTTACGCGCCCGAGGGCATTCGCCTGGTCTTCCAGGAGGCGGCGTGCGCGGACTACGCGAAAATCAGCTGCACCATTCGGACGGGGGAGGCGGGGGACGAGGGGAAGACCCAAAAGGCCTTCATCCCTAAAACAAAGAAGTTTGTATTAATAATCTTGTAAATATAAAAAAAAGGTAAACTGGCCTACCTATTATGCGGGCCCATCGGCCGATCGAGCACTCTACGAGCCACCGCTAGGGCTTCACGCTCGGGTCTCTCAGCTAGGCGCTCGAGTTGGCGTTGGCGGCGACCTTCTCTCTCCAAGCGTATGTGCCTAAAAATCGACATAAAGAAGTATATATCTTTTACTCTATTTATTTAAGTGACCACTTTTTATTTTTTATTAGAAAACTATGCTTACCTCTCAAACTGACGAAGCTGATTAGCCATTTCATCGCGATGTTGTCCTAAATTAAGAAATCAGTTTAACTCACCATGAAAACTCACCGAAGACGTCTCGCATCAAAACTTGCTCCAGCGCGTCCCTAAACACATTTTTAATATTATCAAAAACCAGCGCCCAAAACCCGCTTCGCGGGCCTTGGGCGCTGGAATGCGGCTTTTGCATGAAAAATTTAAACTTCCGATAGCTCGGGTCCTGCGGACCCCCCCGCCCCCGACCAAACTCGCGAGTGCAACTGGCAAGAATGAGGAAATTTCTATTTTTTCACATTATGCAAATTAGCCCTCAAGTACCCCCAAAAATGAATAAAACCGGCTCTAACTCTGTAAACTTGTATTTTATCGTAATTCTGAAAACGCCATCGGAAACAGAAGGGTCGATTCCCCCGGGTGACGGAGAATTGGGCCGTTTTGGCCACGGGAAGGCCCTCAAATCGGGCCGCGAAAGTGACATCCACACACACACACACAGATACACCACAAAATTATATAAGGTAGGATAAGCCGAGGGTCCTACAGTTCTTGTTCTTCATGATCATCTTCAAGGCCTGCTACCGCAGGAGGCTGGACTTCCTCGCGCTGTCGCGCCGGGTCGAATAGATGTTCAGCTGCGTCTCTTTCACTAAATAAAAACCCATGATAGCAAAAAAAAACTTCACGCACCCTTGCTCCTTTTCGTCCGTCACCTTGACGAGCATCTTCACTGGAAAGGCTTTCTGCGCCTGAAAAGGTAGTTTTCATGGTTTTACAGCTTGGTTACCTCCTGAATAAGAGCGTGTCGGATGACGACTCGAGCCTTGCTGCACAATGTCGAGACCTCTCGGCACGGGAATTCGACCACTGGATCGTTTTCTTGGGCTTCACGGAGGGTGGAAAAAACCACGTGCGCGTATCGGCCTTGCTCAAACTTGTCCACCTCCACGCGTCGGTAGCAGATCATCTAAAAACTTCGTTTACTGCTACCAATTTGATGTGCACATCTCCTCGAAGGGGCGCGACGGCGATACCGCCAATCTTTAGCAAACGACCGAGCTTCCTCAAAGACTCCTCATCAACGGCTGCTCCAATGTAGATTCGATCGTACAGCTGATCGAGCTCATCCGGCAACCGGAACACATTCCCGCAAACGAAACTAAAACTCGTTTTCGAAACGTTTTGCCCGAATTTTCACCGTGGGACGCAGAAATCGAAACAATTCACTTCGGGGCGGGACAATGTATCGTCCAAGCATTTGTAGGCGTATTCCACAATTGCATCCACGCTTTCGATGCCGTGGTTGACGCCGCCGTTGCCTGAAAACATTTTTTTGTAGGAGTCTAAATGTCTAATAACTTAATAGAAAGTGTTTTAATAGCGTTTTTAGCAAAAATAGCTAAATTAAATTAGAAAAATCTACAAGTGTTTGAAATTTTGCTAAAAAGACTCCGACAAAACAAAAAAATCCTAAAAATTCTGGGTCGAAAAATCTATCCTTTTGACTTTTTTTCAATGAAATTTTATAGTTTTCATGTTTCGGCATAGCAAAAACCCATTAGAAACACTTTCCAAATCTATATATTTTGATCTCATGCTGGAGAGAAAAAATATACAAACATTTACACTTGGTACAAAACCCACCAATAAGGAATCCGGCAATTGTGTTCAAATAGCCCGTGCCCGAGCCAATGTTGAGAAACGACTGTCCCTGCTGAATGTTGAGCTTCGTGAGCGCCCCAGCGTAAATGCACGGGGCTGAGATGTGGATGGCACCATCCGCTGGCTCGGGCGCAGGCGCCGGATCCACGTTTGCCTCTGCAGGGCCGATGATAGCTGGTGGCTCGCGTAGCGGACCCGGCTAAAAAATGTCTAGTTTGCCACCGAAAATTCATTCGACTGACTCCATATGGCGCATCGCGGTAAGCCTGGGCTCGATCTTCTTCCGGTACGAAACGACCACGATCCACCAAACTAAACGTGGAAATTCTGCATGCAGTTTATGGCGAAATTACCGAAAAGCTCGCTCCACGCTCTTGAATTTGATGCCGGAACCAGACTTCACGAGATAGTCGACAAGCTCGTCATTGCCTTTCTTCGAAGGTCTTTGTCCCATCTGCAAAGATATTTTTGCAGCGTGATGTGAAAGACAGTCATTCAGGTATTTGATATTACTTGTTGATCTTTCGTTAGCTGAGGATAATGGGCTAGATCCTAGAAATCATGAGAAAAAGATATGCTGGAGATTGAGCTCGTAACACCGGCAACCTTGGATTTTCGTACTGTTCTGATTCACTTTTTCCAAGCTGACAAAACTGTCCCTTCTAGAAACAATGGCCCTAATCCCAGCTGTGGTCATAGTAACGGCGATGAGGATACCCCCTTGGCATCTGCCCCGGGTGTCAGTTGCCAAAAGGTAACTCCAGCCGTTCTTATGGAGTGAATGGAAAGTGATATCAAGGGGGATCTGGCGATGGGGTTGTCCCTCTATTACGCAAGGCATCCCATACATCCAATGAGGGGGAGCCCATGCCGTACGCAAGCATCCGTGCCCAGCTGACAACGGTAGAGGGAATTTGAACCCACCGGTAACCCCAAGGGCAAACTTGCCAATATTAGTTGACAGAATTGCCCTGATTTCTAGTTGTTTTCTTTGCAAAAGTTCAAAGACTAGTCTAAATCCCTAGATCGACGGTTAACGATAGTGGGACCTGTTTACCATTCATTTCTTTTGCCGCGCATCATGATTAAAAGTTAATAAGTTGCGAAAATATAAGTAGGTAAAACAGAAAACGCAAAAAATAACTTACCATTTTGAAATTCTCGCCAAAAATTTCGAAGTATTTGGTTTTTCGCGCTCCGTGCGCTCCGTCTGGGAACGCCAATGACGTAAAAAGGATGGTTGCGGAAAACACGCGAACGACTTTTGGTTTTGATTTTTCTTTTTTCGAGCTTTTCTTTTTTATTTGATGGATAGACCTATTTATGATTTTTTCTATTGCCTTTTGAATACGCCTTCATCAAAAAACTGAAACGATTTAGTACCCGCTAAATGGCCGAACAACCAGCCGCCCCTAAATATGACGCCGAAACCGAGCAGCTGAGAAAGACCCTCTCAGCATATTCTCGGCTTTGCCGGGTCCGGGAGCAGCGTGCCGTCATCCTAAAAGTAATTCTTCGTTTGAGGCAGTTATATTGTACTTTAGGACTTTCCACTTCTCGAGATGCTCGCCAACTTGGCCAAGGACGAGCGGCCGCCGATCCAGAAATATGTGCTGCAGGTTGTAGATCTTTGATTTTTTTTCTAATAATTTATTTCAGATCCTCGGACAGTTGACGGATAACAAAGAAGACTGTGCGCTGCTCGGCGCCGTCCCCGGTTTCCTGCCATCCCTTTTTACTGCTCAAGAGGTCCAGGCGTCTGTCTCGCTGACGTATTCGGCGAATCTGATGACTGTTTGCAGCCGAATTCAAAGCACCCTTCCTCCAAAGAGGTAATTGATGAGATTTTTACAAAAAAGCGAATTTATCGAAATGTAGTCGTTACTGTTAGCTTGAAATGAACTGCTGTATGTAATCGCGCTGTTCTTGCTCCATTTTCTGTGCTGCTTCAAGCTCAATTCGCAGCCGCTCGAGCTCAACCTGCTTTTCCCGAATCAATATCTAGAAACCCTTTTCGGAATGAAATTAGCAAGCTGACCTGCATTTGCTGAGTCTCGTTGAGCTTTCGTTTGTCCACGTTCTTCAACGCGGTTCTTGAGGCCATCGCGCGTAGCTTTTCGGTCTCGACCATGGTTGCCAGCTGAATAGATTATTGATTTCTGGAAAACCGGGCTTACTTCTTCCATCGTGGCAATCAAAGACACGGTTGTAGCTTTGAATAGCGAAAGTTGCTGCTCAAAATTTTTACCCTCGCTGCTCAGCTCGCCGCATGTTTCGGCAACCTCTGCAGCGCTATTTTTTCTTAATATACAATTCGACTTGCCTGTTCGTAGCAATCGAATTCGATTCAGATCGTCAACGAAAAGCCCAGATTTTGACAGAATATTTTCGGGATCGGCCATTTTCGATATAGGGGAAACGCTCGAAAAGAGATGCTTGGAACTAGGTTGCTATGGTTACGGCTATACACTTTGCCTTAGCGTTGCTCCTAGCGGCTATATTTTTCATAGAACTGCTTTTCTAGATAACAAAAAATTCTATTTTGAAAGATCCGTTCTAATCACGAACTTCAGGACTGTCATTTCTGCTGCTTCCGGTGATGAGCCTGCGAAGAAAAATTTCCTGGCACGCCGGGGACGCCAGCTGGTCTTCGAGATGGACGATGCTAACGAGGTACTACCCTAGAGTCATTTTGATAATTATTTTTCAGGATCTTTGTGCCCGTGTGAAAGCAGTAAGCCTGGAGAAATACCGCGGCAAGGGTCTCATCAGCATCCACTTTGACATGGAAAAGGGTAGAGCCGTATTTTTCACCACCCAGGCGATTGGCCCGAAGGTATGGCTCTCCAATTTGCGCCTGATCAACAACTTTCCAGGAGATTTGCGAGGTGTTCTTCGATTGCGGCTGTGAAGTCGTGTCGCAAGTCGTCAGGATTGATGGTGTGGAAGAGCGTTTTGGTAAGTTTTCTACTTTCCACCAGTAGATCCGATTTTTCAGCAATGTACGCAAGTGAGCGCGAGCAACGCGTCGAAAAGAACGTGATGCCCTTGCCGGACTACCTTGACGAACATCCCACCAATTTCGACCCGTCCAGCACCCTGGTCCCCAAGGAACATGCCGAGCGCAACGGTTGGATATCGTCGGTGGCCAGCTACGTGAAATGGTGGTGAACAAGTCTCTTATTGCTCTTAGCACAGATTGCTCATATTCTCTTGTTGTAACTGTTCATCCTGATGAAGCTCCTCATTGCCGATCTCGTGCTATTTGACCGTTGTAAATAGTCTCATCGTTACCCCCGTTTTTCTGCTACGTGTCTCCCTATCCCGAGTCTTGGCGACCTGTATTGCGCAATTGTTCACTGGTGTGTATCTCCTCGAGTTACTTGCTTCTTGCCAAGCTACCATTTCCGTCTAACCGTTACTGAATGAATGTTATATCTGGGAAAAGTCGTTTCGGCAGCTATAGGATTTCATCCACGCGTAGATACCCTCGAAACACGCTTTACAGAAAGGGCAAGACGGACGCCGAGTGTTCCCCCCTAGGGTTCGGAGCATTGGGAGTGCGCCCTGTGAATGACCCCGACCCCCGCCGGGACGACTGACCAGCCACTCGAGCGGCTGATTCATCCTTGGGAACGCGACGCATACCCCTCACTTCGCACGCTCCGCGCGTGTATCTCTTTTGAGATTAGACGATATAATGTATCGCCTGGGTTTTATAACTTTTATTAATACTTTCTAGCAAATTTGGTTTACGCACTTTCTAGAGACTAGCTAACTAGCCGTTTTGATGAGATAGATTACATTCTTGGCCTCAACTAACCTCTGCGTATCCACGTTTGCATTTCTTTTGAGATTCGACGATATGATGTATCGCTTACGTTTTGTAGAACATTGTTTTATACTTGGAAATAGTTACGATGTTCCTGACTTTCATCCGAATTGAAAAACTAACCAGGCGTTTCGAGAAAATACTTAATTTTTAGTCAGCTAAACCACCCCAAAATCCGGCATTCGGCTAACTTGTTGAAATGCGGGATCCGGGAGGGCCCATCGTCGACCGTTTCAACAATATGCACGTGTCCTCCGATCAGGATTACATCAGAAACTTGTACCAGAAGCATCAAGGTAACGTTCAGGAATTTTCTTGTTTTGCAGTCTGATTTTCTATGCAAATCTGCAAATGGAAATCTTACTGACTTTTGCGGCTTTAATACGTGACTTTAGATGCGGAAAGGCTATATTCGGCGACTCGTGCCGCCAGGATCCGCAGCGCAATGTTCGGAGATTGGGAGGCCGGATTTGCGGAAGAAAATGGGCAAGAAAATATCAACGGCGAGCAACCGGTAAGATATTTGGGTTTTTAATTACCTAATTAGCTACGTTAATAAACACACACCGGAGCGCAAAATAATCACGCGACGTTATAATGGTGTAAAAATTAATGATCGTAATTTTATTCAATTCAGCTTTTCAGACATCAAGACTTTTGCTGGTGGAACGTCTCGCCGGGGACAGCCGTCGTTTGCGATCAGCCGTCGAAGCGCTCCTCTCGATTCAGGTATGTCTGCTGCGCCGCCGCCCAAAATTCATTCCCGCCCGAGCGCGCTTGTTTTATGTTTTTGTTTCGGCTGACACATACGGCCGTTTTAGATGTCGCTCGACGACATGACGATGCATTCTATACACGATCTGATAGCGTTGATGAGCGACTCGGATCCGGTGCGGCTTCATTCGAACGAATCCTACTATATATAAAAAAATAGTGTTTGTGTGTGTGTGCGTGTGTGTGCATTTACATGCAACTTCCGTCCGTATGTTCCAGTCGTATCTCAAGAAAGGAAGTAGCTAGGGGTACGTATGATACGTCATTAGGTGCGTAATGGTCATGACACGACTGCACACATATGAGGTTTTTGAAAATCATCTGTTTTCGATATTAAAATAGGTTTTTGTTAAAATCTCGCTCAACCTCTTTGTTAGGAATCAATTAGCATACGCCGGAAGTGCTGGGAGCCTACATAAAGGGGGGAGAGCCATTGCATTTCATTTTTTATTTGGGGCAGAGGCGGGGTGGAATTATGCAAAGTGGGGCCATCATGGGCCCTAGACGGGGCCAGGGGTGAAAAGCCGCGTAGCGGCTTTTCAACCCTGGTTCTCAAATAAAAATTTAGAGCATCGTCGTGCGCGCCGTCCAACGCGTCTACATTCTCTGCAAGGAAAACCAGTCGACTAGCGAGAATGCGAATCTCGTGGCCAAACTGGTCGAAGTGTCCAGGTCGGCTGCTTTTTCTTGTCTAGCGTTTAAAGCTGTATATCGGAAATTTTCTTGGTTTTTGACATTAGCCCATTGAAGCCGGCGGTAATCGGATACGGCTCGCTGCCATCTTTTCTCGCCCCCCTAAAGGCCCCCACAGCGTCACGCAAACAGACCGCTTCCATCCAGGGAAGAAGCCCCGGATTCCGCTACCCCAGATTGCATTTTCTCGAAAAAAAATGCTGACGCAAAATCCGATTTCCGCAGACAAAGAACTATTTTTCTTCAACCTGATCTCCCGCGAGGAGTTCTATAAGAGCAATTATGGGTCGAAATTTATCTCGCTGATTTATCGGTGAATTTTTGAGGATAAAGAAAATTTATTTTTGAAGCCGTTATTCAATTTTGGATTTAATTTTGCCTTTCAGGTCCGACAATGTGGCCATCAAACGCAGCGCCATGGGCGCCTTGACGAAAATCTCGGAAAATCCGACTGGTCGAATGCATCTCTTCCGGTCCGGTGGCCTGGCGGAACTCATTCGGATGTTATATTGCCCTGTGGAGGTATTTTATTCTTAATTATTTTTTAAAACTACACATTTTTGTAGGTCGTCGTTCGCTACGCTGTGGCGACTTTGCGAAATCTTCTCCTCCACCTTGACGCCGTCAAAGAACAAGCCCGTGCCCTCGGAGCAGTACAAGCATTGTCACCATTACTTTTGAGGTAATATTTGGAAGGTATTTTTGGATTCTACATAAATGGAGGAAGGATGTACAATTATGGATTTGGAAACGGTAACTCTTTTCAGAACCGACCCCCGAATGCTTGCCCACGTTGCCGACTCGTTGTATACTCTACTACACGAGCATTCCCACAGCAAGTGAGTAAAAATTTGTAAATTATTTTTTACCACACTTTTAGAACGGTTTTCCTCTCCCTCGGCGGCCCGCAGACCCTTGTCGAATTGCTAAATCGATATGAGGATCAGCCAAAGTTGATCTACACGGTTCTCAGGCATGTCTCTATCTAAAACCAATTTATAGTTATTTTTAGGTGTATAAAGTCGCTGAGTGTGTGCCCGCAGAACAAGGCGGCGCTGATCTCCCTGGGCTGTCTCCAGTCCTTACACCGAATCCTCTGCCAAACAAACGACGCGAGAACGCAACTGGCGATTCTCGTATCGATGCGGAATCTCAGTGAGGCTGCCACGAACGAGGAGAATCTGTCGCAGCTGGTAGGATTTTGGGGTTTTTACGGTTCTGGTGAGTTAGCGGGGCGGGTGCGATTTAAACGCACTATCATGTTTACGTTCACGTTTTCAGGGCCTATTTTTCATTATAAGGGGAAAAGTGATGCCCGTAAAGTTTTTTTATAAGTCTCCCCCCGGTAACGAACCAGCGGTTTTTCTACAGTCCCTTATTTAGGTAAAACGCCTACTCGGCGTCGTCCGTGCCTCCGAAGACGCGCAACATGTCGCCTGCGCGTGCGGCATTCTGTCGAATTTGACGTGCAACAACATCCGGAATAAGCAGACCGTATGCTCGGACGGTGGCATCGCCGCGTTGGTCGATTGCCTCCGGCGATTCCCCGACGTCGAAGAAGCGACAGAGCCGGCGTTGTGCGCGTTGAGGCACTGCACGGCGCGGCATCAATTCGCTGAACAGGCCCAGCTTGATTTGCGGTAATTTCGGCATTGTTTTCATAACTTTTTTGTTTGTTTAGTTTATCGAACGCGTTCCCGCAGCTCATCATCCTGCTCTCAACCCTTCGCGCCCCGGTCGTAAAGGCTGCGCTGGGCGTTGTTAGGAATTCTGCGTTGCTCCAGGATAACCTCATCGAGTTGACCCAGGCAAGAAATCTTTGAAAAACTGGAAACGCTAAATTTAGGAGACGTCCTCGACCGGCAAGACCGTGGTATCGCTGGCTATGGAAGTCTGGATCCTGGCCGTCAACAAATTACGCGAGGACCCGAATGCCGAAACGGACGGCGTCCCGATGTGGGGCGTCGTTGAGGGGGCTGTCTCGGCCCTCCACCAGCTTGCCACCGACAAACAGGTAAGAAACATTCTGGAGGTCGAAGAACTTTGTATCTCTAGGTTGCGATGGATTTGGTGCACCAGACCGAGGCTTTGATACTGACCTACGAGCTGCTCAGGGACCCTTACGTCTCGCAGTCCGATGACGAGGTGAGAATTTGCGATAAAAAAATTGGGTTTTTCAGGTTCTGGAGCGAGAATTGCTCGGCCTCCTCTACCAAATAGCCCAAAACAGCGATGGAGCGAGCGCGATCGATGAAGCCGGTTTCATGCCGATTCTGACTGACTGTCTACGGAGGCAACACCGCTCCGTTGCCACATACGCGTCGGGGATTCTGAAACGGCTCGAATCCGATCGCCCTCCGCAATATCGGTACGCTTCTGATCTAAAGACGAAAGTTTTGAATTATAGACAAGAACTCGACATGGAAGCGTCATCCGGCTGGCAGCGAGACGGCATGGAGCCCGAGCTGTTCAGCGAGATGTACCGCCCCGGCAGCATGGTTGGCCACCCGATCGGCTCGGACGGCGGCTGGTACGACACGGACCTGTAACCCGAATTCTCTCCCTCAAATTGGTCGCTTTACCCGATATCCCACACACGCAAACCTCAAGTATTCACTCGCCTTGTTCCATTTTGCCCAATTACAATCGCCTTCTGTATGTACACATTGATAACTTTCACACACATTGGCCAGTCCTACTACTCAAATTCCTGTTTTCAAATTTGCTAAAAATCGCTATTTATTGGCTCGTTCTGTGATTTGCCCCCTTGATAATCAAGCCCCCACGATTATTTATGGTGAGTGTGACTGTAATAAATGAGTTTTCGACTGGCTATGCGAAGAAAGGCACGATCAACAGTTTGGTGGCTGATATTTGGTTAAAGGCGATGACGAGCAGGAGAATCGACCGCTTTTTTTATAGTGTATGCAGCACGAGTTGTTACTAGAAGTGCGGCGCGACGTGCGGCTCGGCCCTCGTGGCGTGTACGGGTTGGCGGCAAGCGACCTAGGCAAATTGGCCGTCGTTCGAAGGGTTTGGAAGAGAACGTGATCTTGATATTTCCTTTTTTTTAGGTGGAAAAGACAGTAGATGAGCCCTCGCCAAACGGCGACGATGTCATCGAGCAGTACAACGTCCTTGGGAGCGGCGTTAGAACACTCGAAATGGTTGGTGTTTTTCTTTCAAGTAAAACACTTGGGTTTTTTATCTTTATTCAATCGTGTCAAAAAACGTTATCCTGTATCGTAGAAGTATTTCAAGTAGACCAACGGATTTGCAGTTTCCGGACTACAAAGCTTATTATTCGGTTTTATACGTACATTCAAGTCGATCGAGAAATCGGCCAAAAACTTCATTCCCCTATCATTTTAGCACACCCATGAAAGAGATAAGATAACTTCTTCAGATCCACAGCCCAGTCCGAGGCCCAATCGAGTGCCTCTGCTGGGTGGGCGACTTCCTCGTCGTCGGCCACTTTTCCGGCTCGGTCTCCATCATCAACCCACATTCCACAGAAATTGTTGTAAGGGCTTTCAATCGATTCCCATCCAATTTTTTTTTCTAGTCAAATCAACTCTGCTCGAGCTCACTTTGGTCAGTGTGCGCCTTGGAGACGCCTAATTTGTGTGCTTTCGTGTCAAACTCGGCCCAGCTGTTTATTTTCGACATTTCGAGCAATGAGGTTGCTTCTCAGGCCTTTTCCTGGGAATCACAATTTAGGTTGTGCGGCGGAAAAACTTGGGCGTGGACCAGCGCTTGTTTAGCGTCGCGTCGATGGGAGACAAGGTCCTGGCTTTTTTGGAATATCTCATTCTTTCTTTTCCAGATTGCTGTCGGTGCCAACGGGCTTATTTTTGTTGTGGACCTGCAAGGGAAGTCACTCTACGAGATTCAGGTATCATTGGCCAAACTGCAAAATAATTCCCGATTTAGGTGGAAAGAGCCGATCGCCAGCTGCCGACGATCGTTTGGGCTCTCACGTTCACTCAGGTGTGCTTAATTTGTCTATAATTTTTATATGTTCAGTCATACGCGGGTCCCACGCTCGTTGCCGGCGATTCGAGAGGCTTCATCACATTCTACAATGCCAAGAACGGTGTTTTGCTCAAGGTATGTCCCTTGGTTTTTACGTTGTATTTTTTTGCAGGCCATCAAAAATCACCAGGCTGACGTTCTCGTATTGGTGCCGTTGGCCGGAAAGGACGCACACCCGCAGGTTGACACCTCAAGTTTTTTTTAAACACAGGTTTAGGTCCTGGCTTCTGGCGTTGACCCGAGAATCACTGTATTGGAGAATAAGGCTTGTTTTAGCTGCATAAATTTGATTAACGGAAATGTCTAGCTTTGTTTATTTTATTTTTTTTAGAATGCTAACAGTTGGGAATCCGTGTCTGTGATCACCGGCGCCGAAGGGGACGTCAAAGCGTTGACCGTCTCCGGAACATCGGTACTTTTATCCACAAAAACTTGAACTCGTTGCAGTTGTTTGTCGGTGGAAACGACAGCCTCGTCTACGAGGTGCAACACATATTCGCCCGGAAAAAGCAGGTTCTCGAGAAGATGGCAATAGACTTGACAGTAAGTTAAGATTCTTTGAGCCAAAATTTCCGCTTCAGCCGATCGTGCACACCGGCGGCGCGTTCACGGCGGTTTGTGGGTCGAATTATGTGGATCTTTGGGCGTCCCATCAAGTTTCCGGTGAAAATGTTAACGTGAGGATTTAAACGCATTTTACTATTTTTTTTATTGCAGTTATTCGAGGATATTTTTGTCGCAGAGGAGCCGGTTTTGTTGGCCCGGGTGCTGGCAAAAGGATCGCAGATTGTTACTTGCTCGTGAGTTTTTTTTGCAAATTTTCTAGACATTGTTAATTAATTGTTGGACTAATTTTTTAAAATTAAACGTACGATTTTAGAGCCCTCTCGTCCCGCGGCTCAAAACTGGCCATTTCCACCGGGGAACGGACGCACGTCTACTCATTGAGCGACTCGAAGACGCAGCCCATCAAAATTCTGCCCGTCACCTTCCCGGCCGCCACGGCCATAGCGGTAAATAGTTTCCCATTTTTTTTAACCTAGAATTTAGTTCCACGAGAACTCGATACTCGTCTGCACCGGGGACTTTAAATTGACGCAATACATGCTGGTCGGCGCAGATGCGGGCAACGAAGTTTTAGTGCAAGGTAGCGTTTTGTAATCAAGAAACGGGGATTAAACTATTGTATTCTGATGTATTTTTGCATTATTATTGTATTGAAATCGGCTCTTTTACAATATCGGGGGGGGGGGACTGATTTTTTCCTACAGGCCCGGAAATGCCATTTAACGACCAGAAAAAGCTATCCCGAAAAATTGAAATTTTGTTTGAACATTTATTTTGGTCGAAAAATCCATATATATTGTGTATTTTTATAAGGAAAAATTGTAAAGTTCTTAGTTTAATAATACTATAAATCAATTTAAAAACACTTATTTTTTTACGTCAGAAAAAAATGGATCCTTGGGAAAGTGTTTCTCACCCCGATAATGCGAAAGTTCCTTAAATTTTGTTGTTGATTGTGTTTGTATAAAAATAATTCATTCCAGAAAAATGCGGAATCGTCACTTCGATCGTCTCCCTCGAAGGTAGCTCCACGGCCGCTCTCCTCACCTCGCGGGCCCAAATTTTTGTCGTCGACCTCGAGAAGGGCACCTCGAGCCTCGTTCGAGTGAGTCTCGATTTCTCATGTACCTCAAAGTCTAATTTCCAGCTCGAGGCGACGATACCAAAGTCGATCGTCCTCACTCGCCCCAACGTTCTTACCGTTGCCCATCAGCCGCTCAAGTCGGACGACCGACGACTCGTCAGTCAGGTACCTTTGGATTTCGAGATCGTACGCTTGGTACTACACTGTTAGCGGGGCGGGGAGATAACCAAATTTTTCCGCAGTACGGCCTTATAACGAAATGGATATCATTTTTATAACATTTTACAAAGTTTTTAGATCTAAAAACGTTTAGAACTTAGGAAAAGTATAAAGCCGACCAAAAAGACCAAAAAACCAACATTTGGTTCCCCCGAAACCCGCTAATAGTCCAATACCGAACGCGTATGCAAATCTGTAATTCCAGTTCTCCATCGGCCATCCGCCAAAACTCGAAGCCACATACACACGCGGCGAGCTGGGCCCTGGATTTGGCGGCGCAAGATCGATGTCGACGAACGCGTCCCAGGATACTGTGGCTATGGTCGATGGACACGGGAATATAATTGTCATTAAGGTACGATAGTAGTCCTTCTTTTTTGGTACCTTGGTTCTTATTGGTTATGGTTCTTTTGCATTATCGGGGAAGAAAAATTTTTGTATTAATTTAGAAAGAACTGGTAACTTAATAGGAAGTATTTTCATGATGTTTTTAGTAAAATAAAACTATGTGTGTAACTAGAACAGCTATGAAAATGTAAAATTTTTTCAAAAAGTCGCAAATTGTTGGCAAATCTTCTGTCTTCTGTAAGAAAATCTTTGTAACGTTTTTACGTTTAGGAGAGTTAGAAACACTTCCGCTAACTAGATTTTAAAAATTGGTTCCAAAGAAAAATAGCTTCCCCCCCCCCCGATAATGCGGAAGAACCATTTTTACTATTCATTGTTTGGTCCATTGATAACATTGATTTTTAGGATAAAACATTGCGCGCCGTCCAGGCCGAGATGCCGATGCGCGGCGACCTGTTGCTCGGGTGGAATTTGGGATGGCGACGGACGGCTGGTGGTGCGTTTTGTAATTTCTCGCCTGATCCGATCGCTTTCAGAAAAAGCAGACGTACTCTCGGCGGTCGGCATCGCCATCCCGCCGCCCATCGGCGACGTGTTCAAGCTGAAGAAATATGGCCAAAAATAGGCGATTGTTAAATGTTGTTACCTTTGCGTTTGTTGTTGAATTTTTGTTGTTTTGTTGAGTTTAATAGATTTTCTTTGTCACAATGGACTCATTAAATGGACACATCATTCTACCGGTTTTAACGTATTCAGTGTTGTTTTTGACGAGGAAAAATTACATTATTTGAAAGCTTAGGTTTATTATTTATTCTGTTCAGTCTTTTAGGTGCTAGTTGTCGAGAGGAAATTCGCGTAGCAGCAATGGTGGGATTGGTCCATTCTGTAATGGGTTCTGGTGAGTTAGCGGGGGGCTAACTTCCGTAATACAGCCCTACCGCCATAATAATTAATCATAGCGGATTTTTGTTTTTGTATTTTTAGTATTTTTCGATTACTAAATTTGTAAAAACAAAAAAAAATTTTTGACGGTTTTTCGTGCCTATCTAGTTTCCGGAGGTTGTAATAATTTTCGATAAGCTTTTTGTATCTAAAAAGACGTAAATTTTATTAAATGGTGCCTATTTCCTTAGAGACAGATAGGAAAAAGTTTGGCCCCCCGCTAATGAACTAGCACCCTTTATGGTGCTTTTTGAATAGAAATTCTTGACTTACGCCATTGACGACCCGAGATGGTGATCGTGCAAAGCGAGAGACATGGCCGGTCGTCGAACGTTGACTGCTGCGGATTTTTGAGCCAACGTTTTCCAGCCTACCTCAATTTCCGGCGCGCCGACGTCGAGCAGCCGCAGATCGACAGAAGAATGTCAAAGAAGAGCAGCCCCACCTGAAAAAGTGCTTTTAGAGCTTTGTATCTAAATCTATACCTCTGAGATTGTGATCACCGACACGCCCATCCACAGCCCCAGCTGCCCACCGAAATCGGACAGCAAATTTGGCCACTATACATAGATTATTAGCGTTTTTCAGGAATATAAAAATGATACCCCGTACGCCTCGGATTCCTGGAGGGCCTCGTAGTTGAGCTGTTCGAAGAACACCTGAATTTTGAAGGGTTTTTGGGGCTTTTTAGGCAAGAACAATGAAAGAAAAATAAAAGAAAAAGAATCTTTTTCTGTTGTGATAAGGCGGTTTTTATCTCTTCTAATTACCTGTCGTAATTACGTGTATTTGAAAGCACAGTTTTCCCCGTCCGCCCGTACTGCTACGTTGTCCCCAATTTAGGCCCCGAGTGATTTGCCTTTTCTCACTCTCTCTCGATTTACTCTTCCGACTCGTGTCAAGTTGGATTGGTGCTGAACAACGTGCTTTCGTCGCCGGATAAACTGTTTGCTCAAGGAACGTCGTGTCAAGAACGAACTATACTGAAAAGGATTCGGTATCACATTTATTCCGTATTTGTAAATCACTATATTTGCAAATACAACACTGGCGAGCGGAGTGAAGTCGATCTTTCTTGAGACATCAAGCTGGCTGACAACGAAGAGCCACGTACACCCGCAGCCGGGAAGCGCCAAAAGGAAGAGGAACAAGTCGAGCCGTCGCCCACAAGTCAACCACCCGAAGAAAAGCGCCTGAAGTACATGATGGACGCCGATGCGGTCGGTCGACTACTGGAGTCACTGATGGTCAAGCAGTCGGAGCAGCTGAAGGGAGTGCTCACCGAGATGGCTACAATGCTTGGACCAAAGGACGTCAAGCCGCCGGCAATGGATGCCGTGATGCAAGGTGATGGTGAAGAGCAGCTCAATGCTGGAGGAAATGCACGTATGCATTTACTCAAGGACTCGATACTGGCTCGACTGCCGAAGTTTGTCTTCAACGAGGAGACTGGCGCCACGTTCGAGACGTGGTGGTCCCGATACGAGGAAGTCGTAATGAAGGACGGACCAACTCGATGAAGATGAGAAGCGCCGAATGTTGTCGAGAACTGGACGAGGCGCACATGAGCGATTGTCAAGCACATCTGCCGAAGACACCCAAGGTGTCAAGCTGGAGGAAACGATCTCTGTCCTCAAAGAGATTTTCGTACCGGTGAAATCTTTGATTTCCCGGCGATATGCTTTTGCTCAAATGCGTTTTCCAGGCGGCGACACGGATGATCTCGCGCGCCACATCGACCAGATCAAGTTCACGTTCGAGCGTGCGGAGATGAGGGACATCACCGAACATGGGATGAAGTCGCTGACGTTGCTGATGTCGTTGAAGGGCAGCGAGCACGAGGCCATTCGCGGGCGAATCATGCGATGTATTGAGGAAAAGCCCGAGGCTACGCTGGATGAAGTCTTCAAGTCAGTGTAGCATTTCCTGACGCACAAGAAGGACGCACATCTCGATACCGACGTGAAGGAGACGTTGGTGGTCAAGCACGAGTACACGAAAAAGGGCAAGGATCATGTCAAGCGATACAAGGACAAGGATCAAACTACCTCAAGTGCTCGTGGTTGGAAGCCCAGACCGCCCGGACCCTGTTACCATTGCGAAGGACCGCATTTGCAAAGGGATTGTCCGAAATTGGCCAAACAATCCGGAGATGCGCATAAGAAGTGGCAGGAACCGAAGAAGAAGCTACCCTACAAGAAGATTCATTCTGCAATGGTTGGCGCAGCGAATTCTTCGAAATTTGATGGAGATTCGTTGTTTCACACGGTTCTTATCAACGAGAAGCCTCTGAAAATGCGTGTCGACACCGGTGCGGACGTGACGATGGTTTCGCGAAATGACTGGAGACGATTGGGTCAGCCCAAACTGGAGGAGGCCAAGATCCGCATGCGTGCTGCTAATGG
Organism: Mesorhabditis sp. LJ9110; assembly: GCA_038088335.1. Lineage (NCBI taxonomy): Eukaryota > Metazoa > Nematoda > Chromadorea > Rhabditida > Rhabditidae > Mesorhabditis > Mesorhabditis sp. LJ9110. The sequence continues at coordinate 26,485 of JBBGBA010000239.1, read as the reverse complement.
TGAAGCGATGCAAATTGACGGAGTGTTCCAATGCGAGGTCACGTTGAGTGGTCAACACCTACAAGGAACCTGCCACGTCGTCAATGGATGCACGCTGCTAGGGATGGATTGGCTGAAGTCGACGGAAGCGTTGCAAGCTTTTCGCGAGGCAATGGAGGCCAACGTGATGGGCGTCAAGGTCGTGAGGAAGTCCGTTTTCAATTCCGGAAGCGACTCGAGGTGGACTCGGTCGCTGCACCAAGCTGGAAGTCAGCCTGGAGCTGAAACCGGATGTGACGCCGAAATTCTGCAAGGCGAGGCCGGTACCCTTTGGAGCAGCCACGGAAGTTGCGAGGGAGATTGAGCGTCTACGCACGGCTGGGGTCATTCGAAGTGTCGACTTCGCGAAATGGGCCGCACCGATTGTGGTAGTGAAGAAGAAGAACGGATCGATGCGGATGTGCGCAGATTTCTCCACGGGCCTCAACGCTGCGTTGGAGGATAATTGCCACCCGTTGCCGACGGCCGAGGAAATTTCGCGAGGCTGAACGGCGGAAAGGTCTTCACGCAGATTGATCTTTCGGATGCGTACCTGCAGTTGCCGGTCGCGGAGTCTTCACAGGAGTTGTTGACGATCAATACGCACCTCGGATTGTTCCAATATGTACGTTTGCCGTTTGGAGTCAAGACGGCACCAGCGATTTTTCAATCGGTCATGGGACTCGCTGATCAACGGCCTGGAGGGAACTGCAGCGTATCTCGATGATGTTATCGTGATGGGACGGACACGACAAGAACACGATGAACGCGTGAGGAAAGTGTTCGAACGACTGCATGACTTCGGCATGAATCTACGACTCGAGAAGTGTTCGTTTGGACGTATGAGATCAAGTTTCTGGGCTTCATCATCAACGCGAGTGGCCGGAAACCGGATCCGATGAAGATTGCAGCGATCAAGGATATGCCGAACCCTACAACGATCTCTGAATTACGTTCTTTTCTGGGTTGTGTACAATTTTATGGTGCATTTGTCCCTGAATTGTCCTCGATTAGAAAACCGTTAGATGATTTATGTTGTCAGACTGGTGAAAATCTCGAGAAAAGAACAACTCGACATACCGAGAAAAAGAAAAAGCTCGTATGGGAAAAAGAGCATGAAGAAGCCGTTCAAAAGATAAAGAGCGTGCTATCAAGCGATCTACTCTTGTGCCACTTCGACGACAAGTTGCCGATCATCGTGGCCGCCGACGCGTCCGACTATGGAATGGGCGCCGTGATCACACACAAGGTCAACGGAAAGGAGATGGCGATTCAGCATGCGTCCAAGAAGCTGACCGCAACGGAACGACGATACTCCCAAATTGAGAAAGAGGGACTGGCTCTCATCTTTGCTGTGACCAAGTTCCACCGTTACCTACATGGAAGGAAGTTTGTCCTTAGGACCGATCATCGCCCACTTCTCGCGATTTTCGGAAGTAAGAAGGGCATTCCGGTCTACTCTGCAAATCGATTGCAACGATGGGCCACGAAGTTGCTGAATTATGATTTCACGCTGGAGTACGTACGGACCACCGAGTTTGGTCAAGCCGATGTGTTGTCAAGGCTAATCGCGAGCCAACCCAACGAGCCCGAGGACCGGATCATTGCAAGCGTCGAGACTGCGGATGAGGACTGTGTCACTGATCAAGACGCTGCCGATGGTTTGGATGACGAAAATTGCACGTTGCCGGTGCAATATAAAAAGTTGCGACGCATGACGAATGAGGATGCAACTTTACGCAAGATCAAGGAATGTCTGGACACGAATGTTTGGACGAAGCCGGCGAAGGATGACCCGTTCTCGATTTTCTATAATCGACGCGAGGCTGATGGTGCGCGACCAACTTGTGATGTGGCGGCACCGGGTCGTAATTCCGAAGAAACTTCAAGCTGAAACGCTCAATGTCCTACACCAAGGACACCAAGGAGTCGAACGCATGAAGACGCTGGCAAGGTCGTTTGTTTACTGGCCTAACATCGACCGGGACATCGAGAAATTGTCCAAAGCTTTCACCGCCTGTGCAGCTTTTTCTACAGCACCAAGGAAACATACTCTACAGCCATGGCCGTTGACGCATGCGCCATGGACGCGAATTCATTTGGATTTCGCGGGACCGATGGACGGACGATGTTTATTGTGGTGGACGCCTACTCCAAATGGCTCGAAGTCTTCCCAATGAAGGTCGCCACCGCGCAGACGACGATTGACGCGATGGATGAGCTGTTGGCGAGATACGGCTTGCCCGAAGTTATCATTTCGGATAACGGCCGTCGTTTCGTGCAAGACGTTTCAAGACTGGTGCAACAGAATGGAATCCGACATTTGTTCGCACCGCCATTCCACCCGCAATCGAATGGTCAAGCGGAACGATATGTGGATGTGGTCAAACGAGCGCTGAACAAGGCACGCGCTGATGGATACGATGTGGCTGCAAGTCTAAGAATTTTTCTGCAGGCCCACCGTTCGACACCGGGAAATGTTGCCCCGGAAGGCAAGTCTCCAGCGGAACTTTTCCTGGGAAGGAAACTCCGTGTTCCATTGACGTTGCTACAACCACCGGAAGACCGCAGGGAGTTGAAGGATGATCGAAAAAGGACGGATCTGAGGCAAGCTCGACAATTCGATCAACACTGGAGTGCCCGTGAAAGGAATTTTCAAACGGACGAGCCGATCTACACCAAGGACTGCCGAAACGCTAAACCGACATGGATCCCTGGGTGATCGTACAGAAACTTTCGAAGGTTATCTACACGATCAGAACCGAGGATGGTTTGCTCTGGAAGCGCCACTGCAACCAATTACGTCGACGAGCCCTCGGAGAAGTGCCGGATCAAGTCGTGGAGACGGAAGCGCAACGTGCGCAAGGACCCGCCACGAAGCCGCACGCGTCACTGAAGGATGTGGCGACCGGCCGACGCGTTCCCGTCGGGCCCCAAGAATGTGGTCGCCAGGATGAGCAGAAAGAAGGATCAAGCCTAATTTTTGTCTCATTCGTTAATTTGTTGTTAGTGTCACAAAATTTTGTTGTGTTCACATTTGTTGTTCACTGTGTTTTTCACGCACGTCACAGCAAATCTTTTTTTAAACAAAGGGAGGTGTTGTGATAAGGCGGTTTTTATCTCTTCTAATTACCTGTCGTAATTACGTGTATTTGAAAGCACAGTTTTCCCCGTCCGCCCGTACTGCTACGTTGTCCCCAATTTAGGCCCCGAGTGATTTGCCTTTTCTCACTCTCTCTCGATTTACTCTTCCGACTCGTGTCAAGTTGGATTGGTGCTGAACAACGTGCTTTCGTCGCCGGATAAACTGTTTGCTCAAGGAACGTCGTGTCAAGAACGAACTATACTGAAAAGGATTCGGTATCACATTTATTCCGTATTTGTAAATCACTATATTTGCAAATACAACATTTTCTCACCTCAATCATTGCGCCCTGCTCGCGCAAATAGTTTAGGCATTGCTGTTGGTTCAGGCCCTAAAATTTGGTTTTTTTATTCTTTTAGATTTTTAGAAGAAATTCTATAAGGTTAGAGCCTACCTTTGGACAATCGTCTCGATCCGATGGGGTGGCCGGCCATCGCGACGCCGAATAGGAAATGGAGAAGACTTTCTGGCTATAATTAGCTTTAATAATACGTTTATAACAAAGGTAAGTCTCTATTTAAGGATCCCTTAAGATGACCCCTCAAATTGCCGGAATCCTATGGGTTTGATGCCTGCCTTGCATGCATGCCGTGCCTTTGTTTTTCATGTTTTACCGCTAGTTTTATCACCCATTTTATGCGTGACCTGCCCGTTCAATTAAGCTACGCCTTTTTACGTATTTCGCGAAGCTAATTTAGGTATTTTTATACCTGCACGGTTGCCGGCACTTCGGGCAATTGAGCCGGTCGATGTGCTTGGCCGCGTATTCGGTCTCACGCTTCAGGCATTTCCCTATAATTGCAGAGGAATCAGGATAGTTTTTTTTTAGAATTTAGTAGTTGTATTTCGTAGCTACGCTTAGATAAAACCCTACGCTTTTGCTCGTCATCCACCGGACATGAGCTGACGTTTTGCCAGGGCGGATAGCGCGGGTCGCCGCACCCGCATCGGCGCACAAAGTGTTGCTGCACGCAGCTGCGCTGGCAACCCTTAAAAAAAGTAATAGCATAAGTAAGTAATAACCCACCTCGGTGGAATATTCCTTAGTCTGGTAGATGAAATTCTTGTCCTTCCCGTCCTGGACGCAATCCCCGTACGGCCATGGCAGTCTTGTGATGTGTTTCTAAAGATTCTTTCTTAGTTTTTAGAAACATTTTATGGTCTTAAATTTTTTTTACGCTGGAATTGGGCGAATTTTTGTATTAGAAAGCGTACCATACGTATCCCGAAGCTAGACACGAATCCGGTGGGCGCCGAATAGCCTAGCGTGTCCGGAAACGGTTGCTCGCTGGCGGAATGGACCTAAAGAGAAGTTTTCGGGGGGTTCAAGCGTTTTTTTGTACCGTCAACCGGACGCCGGCGGCCTCGGTGGTGGGCATGTACTCCTCGATGTTGACGAACACTTGGAAGCGAAGGCCTTAATAGAAATAGCATTAATTTTTCGAAGGTATTTTGTAATTTTTGAGGGTCCTGTCGTTCGGTTTTAAGGGCCTGTTAACAGAGAACTTTCGGGAATTGGATTGGAAAATCGAAGAAAGGCTTAGAAAAGAGACAAAAAGCGTTTTCTGAGGTTATTTTTGTCGTTTTTACGATTTTTAAGTTGCTATTTTCGAGAGCAAACTAGCGGACAACCCTTTGGAATGCGTCTAAAATTGGAAAATCGGGTTTTTTTGGAAACGTTGGGCCTAGTGTAAAATTCCTAAACCGTACCATAATTCGGTCCGGCCCGTTCGCTCGTCAAATTTGCCGTCATCGGGTCGTGGTTGAAGGTGAAGCACGTGCCGTAGATCGGGTCAAGGTGGTTCGAAAAATCGCTATAAACATGAGGAAATTGGGTGAAAAATTGTTTTTGCTTCATGAAACGTTTTGTTGAAGTTTATTTAAAATTATGGTAAATTTTAATCAACTTTAATAATTTAAGAACTAAAAAAAGTTTAAAACGATACTTGTTAATGTCGCAATCGCGGCCGTTGAACGAGCACCGGGTGATGAACTCGGATTTCGTGTAGCTCATCTTAAAAAATCAATTCAAAGCGAGAGGTAGTGTAGAAGGGGCAAAAAATAGACATTAGCGTTACCTGCGCCTTTTCCAGCGGGGTCAGCTTGTCGAGGACGAAGATGACGTTCTCCTTCGCTTGCGTGTTTAGGGCTACCGGGTCGTTGGCCTGAAAGGGGCTGGTTTGCTCAATAATCTCTGCTACCCTACCTTCAACTTGATCAATGGTCTCTGCTAGCTTGCCCTAGCCTGCCCTACTTACCACATAATTATAAGCGCGCTCCGTCTCCTCCTTCTTTTTCTGCACTGGTGACATGGTAGTGGTAGTCTGCAGAGCCCAAAACGGGATTACACGATCTTCTAAAAACTGATTTTGAAACAATCGGCGATGGACTTTGACTTCAGGGACCCTTTAAAACGCACCAATGGCTGTCCCGTTGCCCGGATCGATGCGTACACACATCCGAATCGGCATCGCGCACAGACAATCGACCGATCCGACCCCGTCGGAGTACTCGCAGTTTCCGAACGTTACGCAACTAAAGATGCCATTTTTGAGGGCAATCTAGCAGAGATTCCTTAAGATTTTTATCCCCCACCTTGTACACTTATTCTCTTTCCACTCCGTCGGCAAGTAGCACGGCCACACGACCCCGTTCTTTTTGTTGTAGAAGCAGAGGCATGTGCTGCGATTTGTGTCCTGAAATGGGGTGGCTGGATGGTAGTGCACTTGATTTCAGGATCAAGGCTCGGGTTCGACTCCCGCCCGGCGCAGAGACTCGAAAATTTTTGCTTTTTGCTTTGCGTGTCGCGGGTCGCTGTTTCAATAGAATTTTTTGCAAATCCATGGCCAAAAAGTTATATTCTTGCCTTCACAGTCCCTTTAAGAAGAGCCTGGCAGAGGTCCGGTAGGCTACAGTAAACTACGATACCGTACTTTGTCTGGGACGGCTGTCCACTCCTCGTTCAACTTTTCGCAATTCGTATACACCGCCAGCAACCCGTCGTAATTTGAGAGTATCTTCTCGTACACCCTTCGATTGTGCCGTCGGACTCGCACCTAAAAATTAGTCAAAATTCGATTTTTTTTGATAGTTCTATTGATGTTTATTTTATATCATTAAATCTATGAAATTTCGTTTGTTTTTCTCCTTTTTTTCAAAAGAAACCTTTCCCGTATTTTCCTGACCATTCTCAGACTTCGAAATTTTCGTCGGCGCCTCAATTTCGAAACATCTAAAGTTTTCGAATTTTCTTAAAGTAATTCCCCCTACTTTTCAGTCCCATTATGGCAGATGCAGTCGTTTTGGGCGGAAAATCCGGTGTCGCGCGTACACCGGCCCCACCTAAATTATTTTTAGGCGCTTTGAAAGCTAGGAATAAAAGATAAACTAAAAAAATACGCACCAATCGCACATGCCACAACCTGCTACGCTCCACTCCTCATAACGACCGCAGTACGACGAGATGCCGATCGGTTCTGAATTTTTCCTAGGCTGAGGTTTATGCTTAGGCTTAGGCTTGGCTTGGCTTAGGCTTAGGCTTAGACTTAGACTTAGACTTAGGCTTCGGCGTAGGCTTCTTGCTTGGTTAAGCTTAGGCTTAGGTTTGGGTGTTGGAATCTGGTTGTTAGCTTAAATTCTGCTTTCCATTTTTTGTGCTTAATTTTTACAGATATTTCTGCCCTACCCAGCCCGTCGGGAGTGACGCTCACGCAGATATCGGTGCGATTCTCTGGGGGTTCTTTGGTGTTGAGCGAGATTCTGAGGGGGGCACGGCCGTCGACCTGCAATTACGGCATGTAGCTGACGGATACATCAATCACAGCTAGTGCAACGGGGTAAATTGCTCAAATATCTCTATGTTATGCCTCGAGAATGTTGCCATTTCAAGGGCAGTCTAGCAGAGATCATTGAGGAAGCGAGGACAGCCTAGCAGAAGCATTGAGCAAATGAGACCCACCCAAACTGCGTCCCCAGTGACGACACAAAAATGCCCATGACAAATGCAGGGCCGTGGGTCCCGGGTGGAAGCATCCCGAACGGCTACCGTATCCAAGATACCGCAGGACGCGGCACTCCAATCGACAGCTGGCCGGCAGCACCAATATAAGTTATTTGCCGGCAGCGAGGCACAGATCTGAAGAGGTTTTGGCACGCAGATTTTGGTTTAAAGGGGCAGAGAAGCCTCTAGAAAATCAAACGCCATATATCTAAATTTTAAACGGGCCGAGAAGTCTCGAGAAGGCCAAAAACTTGGACTCACACATTGATGATCGCCATCTGGATCTGGGTAGTAGTCGCTTGCGTCGTTTTGTTTACAGTATGTCTGAAAAAATGGCTGTTAGGTTTGGAGGGGTTTGTAGTCTAAATTTTCTATTTTACGGTTTGCTGTCTGTAGTCTACTCCACACAAAAACAAACCCGATTTTTCCAGAAATTCGGGAATTTGTGTAGTTTGTAGTTTGTAGTCTACCAGCAAGCAAGCTCCAATCTGAGGCTGTTTCTATTTTGTATTCCTTAGGGTAGCCTATAGTTTGTTGGCCGTGGTCTGTAGTTTGTAGCTTATGAGCGTGAGAATAACTCTTTCTCTCGTTTATAGCATATTTTTTTGTAGTCTGTAGTCCGTAGCCTTCAAATCAAGCAAAAACAGACCGATGCAGCGCTAGGGGTCGAACCTTGGCCCCCGGCCTCTGGCAGAGCTCGAACGAGCCGCGGCGACTCGAGCTGCTTGGCTCGCATCGCTTTGTTGAGGGATTCTAACTAAAAGATGTTTTTCTTGAGGATCTTCTCTAGGCTCTACCGTATCCTTGACCCCGCCGAACTCGAGGGCCTTCGACGTCTTGTAGGGGTTCAGGTTGCAGACGGTGACGGAAGGGAAATCAATATCTTTGTACTTGATCTCGACATTGACGATGATGTCATTCCTGGAATTGGAGACTTAGTCTTCGTTTAGGCTTACTCTAGGCTTAGGTGTCCTTGAAATACCTCCTGAACTTGACGACGATGAGCGTGGCCTGGTAGGCGAACACGGAGAAGCAGACAAAAAATAGAACTAGCCACAATGCTCGTCGACATCCGCTTGAAACGTAGGCTCGAGGTAGACCGTGGGCACTGAAAGAATAGACGTGGGCTTAGGCTTAGGCTTAGGCTTAGCCTTACGAATAGGCTTAGCGTAGGCCTTCGCAACGCGTTTGGTTTTACCTGGTATGCTCGGCAAAATCGATGAAATCTGCGCCGATCCGCTTCCGCAGCGGCCGTTTTTTGTACATCTTTATGTAATAATTAACAAAACGATATAAGCATCAGCATTATACTTCAAATTAAACAAGAAAAACTAAACTTATAAAATCCCAAAGACCAGAAATACCCTAAAAGAATAAACGCATACGCAAGGCTGAGGATAATTGCATCGCAAGGGGCGGGCACCCGACCCCCGGATGCGCCAGAAAAAGCAAAAGCTTATCGAAAGCAGGGGGCTCTTTGGGTTTCAAATGGGCTTCCAGAGGGTCTGATCTTGTACCTTGGGTCCTATAACTTCTATAGAACGCGGCACACCTAATAACACGGCGCTGACAAGAGTACTGAAGCGGAACCCCCGGCATAAAGCCTGCCTCTGGATCCAGCCAAAAACATCCGGCATTATTTTTTTTGGCTTACCCGAGGTTAGACTGCCAATAAAAGTATTTTTTTCAGGGGCTTACAAGGCAAATTCTTTAAATAATACTTTTCAACCGATTTAACGCCCGGCACTAAAAAAATAAAATAGAGCTGTAGAGTAGAGACCGGCTTTGAAGAAGCAAAGTCAATTAAAGGCACCCGGAAGCTAGAAAACCGGCTAAACTGATAAAAAGCTGAAAAGTCGTTTTAAAGGAGCTAGGAAGGCTAAAAACTTCGTTGAAATTGCGCTAAAATGGGATATTCCGTATTTTAAAAGGTCAGGCAAATGTGCCTTTTAAAGACCCGTAGAAATCCATATTTGATCTTTGCCACCCTGGGGTGTTTTACCCGACAGCGAGGGGGTAAAATTCTAGAGGGCAAGGCACCCGAGAGGAGAAAAGGGCATTTCGGGAGGCCGAAGCCCATGCATACGGTACGACCAACATTTCCGAAGGGCACCACACACACACGACAAGAAGAAGAAGGCGGAGGAGGAGACGTGTGACGGGCTGAGGGGGATGGTGACAGCTACGCGATGCAACAGTGGACGGCCATGGCGTTGAATGTTATAATTTGCAGGGAGAGGGCATCTTCCAAGCTTGGGCTTAGGCTTAGGCTTGGCTTAGGGTTGGGCTTAGGCTTAGGCTTAGGCTTGGGGTTAGGCTTAAGCTTAGATTTAGGATTAGGCTTATGCTTAGCTTAAGCTTAGGTCCAGGCTTAGGCTTAGGCTTTACGATTTCCGTTTGTTTTTGTTTACAATTTATTCCTCAAAACACCCGTACACAAATACACATGAGGCAGTAAAATCGCTGGCATTCATCGCATAAAAAGTCTGGAAGCTTCACGTCGTGAAAACGGCACTAGTTTTCGGTGTCTTCTCCGAAAAGGCCCTTCTCAGCTGCTTCTGCCAGCTCGGCTTCAGTTGGCTTGGCTGGAAAAAGGTAAAAATCTGAAGGTTCGTATCGAACCTTGGTCGTCTCGGTACACGAGGCGCTGGCGGATGGTTTTGGCATTTGGGCGGTTCTCATCACGGCTGTGACAAATTCTGAAACAGTCATTTTCGAAGGTTTGCCTCCTCCAAGAACTCTGCTAGCCCGCCCCCGCTTCCTCAATGATCTCTGCTAGTCTGCCCCGCTTTCCTCAATGACCTCTGCTAGCCTGCCCTAGCTTCCTCAATGATTTCTGCTAGCCTGCCCTCGCTTCCTCAATGATCTCTGCTAGCCTGCCCTCGCTTCCTCAATGATCTCTGCTAGCCTGCCCTCGCTTCCTCAATGATCCCTGCTAGCCTGCCCTGGCCTCCTCAATGATGTCTGCTCACTAGCCCTGAACTTACTCCCATTCGTGATCCCCGGAGCCACAGATCGCTCGATTCGGGTGACATTCCGATTCTTTACTTTGTCTCGAATCGTTCTAAATTTCAGGTTTTAGAAAAATGGAGTTTACAAACTTGTTAACGACAAAATAGATGATTGGGTAGATGCCGCTATTGAGGATCCACATGAAATTGAGGCCCATGTAGGACCAGAGGCTGTCGGGGAGCAGGATCTAAATCTGGGCTAGGCTCACCTAGGTAACAAGGATCTTTCTTTCTGACTCTCTCTCTCTCTCTCTCTCTCTCTCTCTCTGTCCCTTGCTCTCTCTGTCCCTCTCGCTACCTCTCTCCCTCGCGCTCTCTCTCTCCCTCGCGCTCTCTCTCCCTCTCGCTCTCTCTCTCTCTCCCTTACCTGATAGTTATGCCAAAATACGTTCAGCACCGTGCAATACACCGTAATCACCAAAGCTTGAATCAATATTTTCAGCTCCACCCGCGCATTTTTCGAGCTTTTGAAGCGGCGTCTCTATAAATTTTTCATTTTCTACAGTAACTGGTTTTTAATGGAGCTTAAGTGGGTGAAGCGGCACCCGGCTGTCATGGTCCAAAACTCCTACCGTCTTGCAGAGGATGATCAACACCCCGGCGTAGAAAAAGGCAGCCAAGAAGATGCCGCCGACCTCGATCACCATTTCAACTTTTTGGACGACCCAGGAGTATTCTAGCGTGTAGTCGTAGTCCCAGCTGAAAAGATAGAATTTGGAGTCTGTAGTACTAGTACTGTTGGTACTCTACTAAACTAAAAACGCAACTAAAAAGAGGTAAAGCAAGTAAAAACGGCCAAATTTGCCATGTTTTAAAATTAGTTATATTCTCACCTGTACGCCTCTGGGAAGTAGATGATGCTCGCCCAGGGGGAGGACAACGCCAACATGTACAGTAGGCACCAAAAACCGGCGAACCCGAGCCAGCACTAAAGGAGATATTTCGAATAAGAGAGAGAGTAAGAGTGAGAGACAGCGAGCGATAGTGAGAAACAGAGAGGAACTCACTATGGTACCGCCAGGCGAGAACAGCCGCCTATCCCAATGCGGCGAGGCGAGCTGCACGAAGCGGTTCAGCGCCAAAATTATCGTCAAAATTGCGTAGGCCACGTAAAACGGCGTGGCGAGGACTCCCATAATCTAAAAAATTTAAATTCTACTTTAAAAACGAAAAAATTAAATTTAAATTATCTTGCGATTTTTCGTTACTCTTGAAAGAGGTTGTTAATGTTTCGATACCTTTGGCCAAACAGGGCCCCAAGTCGACTGGAATATCGTGAAGAACCCGGTTACGGTATGCGGAAAGCACTGTATAACGTCTGCTACCCCGATGAAGAACATGAACTTGTAGGAGGTCATTCGGATCAGCTCCCGATCGTTGGCGATTCCCTAAGAGTAGTAGTAGGTTAGGGTATTTTGCCCTGAAACGTCATTTATCCACTAAATTCGATCACTTCCTAGCTACTGACCAAAAAGCAAAAAGTTTAGCATCGACCGGGGTTCAAACCCGGATCGTTCGCCTGGGAATCGAGTGCTTTACCATTTAGCCAGCCCGAATCTTGATGGCCGAGTGGTTAGATAGTTGCCTTCCGCCCAAACGGCCCGAGTTCGACACCCGCCGCAGCGAAGCTTTTTGCTTTTTGCTTACTTTGGTTATTTTTGCTTTTTAAATGATCAATTTTTTGTAAACCTACAGTAAGTATAAATGAGTAAGCGACAGCGCAGACCACTGAGGCAATAATCATGCATATCCCGACGATAATGTCTGAGGTTTCCGTCCGCTCTGATGCTACTGCGACGACCACTTCCGGGTCGACGCTGATCGGGGTGGTTAGTGACATATCTGAAAAGGCATTTCAACACTATTTTGGACACAATTTCTCTAGAGTAAGCCATTTTGACTATGATTTTCCGGATGTCGATACAAAACAAAGTCGGAATATGTTTCAGACTAATTTTTAGAAAGCGAGAGAGCCGAGAGAGCGACCGAAAGATGCTGAATGACGCATCGGGCCAGCCCAACAAGCTTTTTTATGGGTAATTCCTCTGAACTGAGCAATTGTGAACCATGATTTTCGGAATCTCCATGAAAAACTACGTCAAAACCTACTTCAAGTTTGTTTTCAGAAAGCGCGAGTGCGCAGAGACTGCGAGAGAAAGATTTTGACGCGTCGGGCCCGCTCGCAAAGCTTTCGAAGCCTATTTTGTGAATAATTTCTCTAAATTGAGCAATTCTGAAAAGAATTTTCGGAATCTACACGCAAAATTACGTCAGTATTTAAAAAAATTTTTTTTTAGAAAGCGATAGAGCGGGGAGACAGCGAGAAAGAAATTAAAGCATCGAGCGCCAGCTCCTCATTAAGAGCAAGGCAAAGAGCGAGAGCTAGAAAGTTCAACAATCTCTTTTAACCCACCATGTCCTTGAGCAACGAATCGGCAGTACTAGTTGAACGTGCCAAAATCCGATAGACTACCATCTGACGGAGTGTGGGCCTCAGAAGCTATGGCCCCATCGACGCAAATGCAATTCGACCGGCCGCCCTGTAATGGGGCCCCGTTAATGGATATTGCGTGCTGTTATGTCGATTCAATGGAAGGGCGGCGTGGAAACGAGAACTTCCGGTTCCATCGAATCGAGATACTACTCAAAAAGGGGGACATGTCGATTCCAGGAATAGAAGGGTAGTTTTGGGGCGAGGTAGGCTTAGGCTTAGGCTCGGGTTTTGGACTTGGGCTTAGGCTTGCTTAGGGTTAGGCCTAGGGTGCTGTAACGTAGCTAACAAAGTAACCTCTAAATAGTACCCCCAGAAAATCACGCGCACGTCGAAAATGACCTTTCAAGGATTCTCGAACAGTGTGGAGGTTGGGCCGTTTTGAGACCCCGAATTAAAAAATTCTAGGCCTATGATTGTGACTGATCGCTTGGCTGCTCCCGGATTTTGCATTCCGGAAGGGAGACAGAGAAAGAGAAAGAGAAAGAGAGAGAGATGAGAGAGCGAGAGAGAGACAGAGAGAGAGGGGAGAGAGAGAAAGAGAGCGAAAGAGAGAGGAAATGATAGTGAGAGAGAGAAAGAGCTAGAAAGTGAGCGAGAGAGCGAGAGACAGCGAGAGAGAGAGAACGAGAGTGAGAGAGAAACAGAGAGAGAGGGATAGAGAGAAAGAGAGCGAAAGAGCGAGTGAGTGCTACTCTCCTATGTTTACAAGAAATTCACCGCTTTTTGCGTCTATCAGCTGCAGGGCTCAAATTACCCCCCACCCGGAAAACGTTGGATTTCGGTCCCTTCACTAATTTCCGGCGCCTCCCAATAGAACCATGCGTATATTAGTGATTCCTGTACTGCTCCATGTTGTCGTCTCAATTGATATGTCGACCCAGAATTTGACGCGGTTTTTGGGGATGTCCAGGCCGGAAAATGTTCGAGAATTCTCAGAAATTGTGTATGGGAAGGGGCAGAAGAAGCGAGAGAGAGAAAGCGAGAGAGAGGGAGAGAGATAGTGGGGGAGGGGTAGAGAAAAAGAAAGCGAGAAAGAGAGAGAGAGAAATAGAGAGAGCGAGTGATAGAGATTCTCGTGCTCCAAGGCGAAATCTTACGTTCTTTTTAAGGCAGAATATGCTCGTTTTCTGGTCGAACGTGACTATGTACTATCGATCGCTGATTTTAACGTCAAATCGGAGAAAATGCGCGTAAAGAGGTGCCTTCCGGAAGTGCTGAAGGTCCGATCGATGGGAAATCTGGGGTATTGGGAGAAGGTGCGATGGCTGAAGGTAGGTGTTTCTTTCTTTCTCTATCTCTCTCTCTCTCTCTCTCTATCTCTCTTGCAGCCAATTCACGCAAAATGTGGCAAAGTCCCGACAAAGTTGACCCGGAAATTCATCGAAGAATACGGCCTGGAATACAGCCCATTTGAAATTTACAGGTTTGTAGACGAACCAGAAAACTGGGCAACTTTCAGAATCAACCACCCTGACCTAGAAGCCCCTTGGGTGCAATGGCCAACGATTTCGATGCCGGAAAGGATAGCTTTTATGGATATTATTCAGAAGGTGGGTGCCGCGACGCAAGCCCCGCGCAGCAGTGACGTGTGCGTAACCCAACCAAAAAAATAGCGACGCGCGCGACGCGACCACAACGCATCCGCGACGCGTTCAAGCTCGCTCACTCGTTTCTAGGATCAATTCTACACATACAGTAAACTTTAGAACATCTCCGAGACAGCGATGAAGGCCGAAATCGATAACTGGTCGCTGAAGTTAGCTCCGAATGTCAAGGTGGATCTTTGAGTCATTTTTTTCACGCTTAAAACTGTAGAAATACGTTCCAATGCTATGCAAAATCGCTTAGCAAGCTCAGAAAAAGCTAAACGAGTAAAAAAACAATGATTTCAGCGTATGTTCGACACGTGGCATGCAAATTACACTCTTTTCTTGGAGCGCGGGAAGTCCGAGGTGTTGGAAGCGTTCGGGAAGGTGGATACGGCGATCGATAAGCTGGTGAATATCAGGAGGGATTTGGAGACGACATTTACGGAGCAACATGCGCAACAATCGGTATATTAAGTGATCCTTCTCACTCTCTCACTCTCTCTCTCTCTATCTCTCGCTCTCTAACTCTCTCCCACTCTCTCTTCCTCGCTCTCTCGCTCTCTCAGTCTCTAGCGGTCTTTCTCTCTCGCTGTATCTCTGTCATTCGCTCGCTCCCTCCTATCACGCTGTCTCTCTCACAATATCGCAGTCTATCTCTCTTTCTCTCTCTCTCTCTCTTCTCTCTATTCTCTCGCTTTTTCAGGAGATCATGCTCAAACTAACGCGGCGCCAACGTCACCTTCTGAAAGAAATGGCCTGGGAGGAGCTGCGAGACTTGGACGAGTATCCCCTATTCAAATATGGGCTCCCAAAGAACTTGATGAACCCGTTCCGGGGTCTCGACTCTCTTTTGCCGCATTAATAGACACAAACACCATCTTTTCTATTTTTGATAACCATAAATTACAGTAATAACGTTTATTTCCATTTTTGTATATCGTATTAACCCGTAGAAAATTCGTTTGAACACAATAAAGCTTTTAGCTTATTTCGATGCTCGATGCGTCTTCATGTGGCGATGAAGATTGCCGCTTTGCGTGAACCGCATCAGACACATTGGGCAGGCGTACGGTTTTAGACCTGAAAAGCGAGGGCTTAGGCTTGGGCCTGGGATTGGGCTTAGGCTTAGACTTTGGCTTAGACTTAGGCTTGGGCTTCAGCTTGGCTTAGCTTAGGCTGGCTCAGGCTTCGGCCTAGGCTTAGGTTTACGCTAGGCTTGGGCTTAGTCTGGACTTACCTGTATGAGTTCTTAAGTGCTTTGTAAGCGTAGAACTGTCCGTGAATGCCTTGTCGCAATGTGGACATGGATATGGACGTTCGCCGGTGTGGGTCCTGGAAATAGCAATAACTGGGGGGAAAACTACAGAAAGAAAAGAAAAAAATAGTACTACCTTTTATGAGTGACGAGAGAGCTGCTCTGCGAGAAGGGCCTCTGGCAAACCGAGCAGCAGAATGGTTTTTCTCCTGGAAAAAGAGGATTTAGTGTCTTTCTCTCTAGCACTCTCTCTCTCTCTCTCTCTCGCTCTCTCCCTCTCTCTCTCTCACCTGTATGAACTCGTTTGTGTGCTGTCAAATTTGCCGCCTGGGAAAACGATTTTCCGCAAATCTGAAAACATCAAAATTCACTTAATTAGCATATCACTCACATGACACGGAAAAGGCTTGGCCGCCTCTTTTCGTGCCGATTTCGCGACGCTCCTTGGTGCTGTCGGCGGGAGAGAAAGCTTCGCGGGGTCGACCTCAGGTTTTGGAAGTCTAAATTGTATGGAATTGGTTCCAAAATCTTCTCTGCTAGCCTCCCTCTAAAAAGATGGTCGTAAAAGAGACCAGACCTGAGGTGAGCGGGCGGCGGTAAGAGGCGGCGCGGGCAGGGCTGCGGCGGCGGCGGCTGTTGAGGTGAGGCTGGCGAGCTGGACGCTGGGTGCTGAAAGATAAAACTCGTCGTATGACTTCCTCAATGATCTTTGCTAGCCTGCTCTTGTTTCCTCAAGAATCTCTGCTAGCCTGCCCTCGCTTCCTCAATGATCTCTGCTAGCCTGCCCTCGCTTCCTCAATGATCTCTGCTAGCCTACCCTGCCTTCTTCAATGATATCTGCTAGCATGCTCTCGCTTCCTAAACGATCTTTGCTAGCATGCTCTCGCTTCCTCAATGATCTCTGCTAGCCTGCTCGGTTTCAGTCATTTTTACTCTTCCCCATTCCTTACCAGTCGCATTGATAGGCAATTGCAGTGTTTGGGATAGGTGTGGATGCGTAATCGCGCGTGCGGCTGCGTGCGGCCATTTGCGTGAAGGGTACGGTAGCCATAGTCGGCCATCCTCCGGTTGTCGCTCGGCTCCAGTCCGGTCGCCATCCGTATGGGATTCTGGAAAGTAAAAATGAGAAAATCGCTTTGAAATTCGAAAAATTTTTTAGTAATTCTTGCTAGTTGGGTTTAAACGTATAGCCTAAAAACCCTAAAAAGTTCGGCTTCTTTAGCAAGATTCCTTTGCTAGCTTGCCTGCTTCTATTTTGCGTTTTAAAGGAACGATGAAGCCTTGTCAAGTTTGTATTCAGCTTAATTTCCTCAAAAATCTCTGCTATTTTGCCTCTTACAAATATGACAGAGTCATGCGACTGCTTTGCGAGACTATGTTCAGCCAGAATTCCCAAAAAACCGTGCTAGCACCAGTAGGCAATCCGAAAGAATTTCATAGAAATCCGTTTCCGACTTTTTACGCCGAAATTCCCAATTGATCTTTGCTAGCCTGCCCAGTACGTAAAGGCAATCAAGCAGCGTCTCTTTTGGAAACCGCTACCAAGACAGAAGTAATTGACAACGATGACATAAGTCTTCCGAAGCAGCCCTTCTGCCGATTTTCGGGGCCCCCCGCCGGACTGGCCCACCCCGTGAAACCCCAAGCCAATTTGAAGCAGCACGGGGTGAAGCCGTTCGGGCGGAAGGAAGGGGAATGATGCCCTACATCTCTATATAACTGCAGATATCATCAGAAGGAGGGGCTCAATATGACACGAAAAGAGGGTTTCAGCCGGTTTTGATCTTGGCGGCAGTCGAGTCGGCATTTTAGAATTTTCTCATTGTTCTCTGCCAGCCCGCGCTTTCCCAATGATCTCTGCTAGCCTGCCATCGATTCCTCAATGATCTCGGCTAGCCCGCCGGCTTTTCCTCAATGACCTCTGCTACCATGCCCTCGCTTCTTCAATGATCTCTGCTAGCTTACCCTCACTTCCTCAATGATCTCTGCCAGCTTTAAGATAAATTCTGGACTTACAATGGCTCTCCCGGCTCAGTAGGGGCTTGATAGAAGTCGTAATGGGTTGAGGTGCCGATTTGCGGTAGATACGACTCGAAATAGTCGCCACGATCCGGCTGGTAGACGTACGACATCGGATTTTGGAGCTGAGATGATTTAAAGTGATCGGAAATGTCGAGATTTACAAAAATTGAAAGGTCAACAAACTTCTCAAATAATCATTGCTAGCCTGCCCAGTCAACTACAAGTTTCCTCAATAATCTCTGCTGGGTTGCCTCGGGCTGTAAGATTTTCATAATGTATTCCCAAGAATCTCAGCTAGCTTGCCTCCACGAACCCGCATTCCAATAACAAACCGTCAGCTGCATTTTCCCCAATAATCGCTGCTAGCCCGCCTGGGACCTCGATTTTTCTAAGAACTTCTGCTAGCTTGCCTCCGTGCGCCTGTTTCCTTAATAATCCGTGCTAGTTTGCCCAGCTGTAATTTCCCAAATGACCACTGCTAGCCTAGCTAGTTTCCCCAATAATCACTTCTAGATTCCCTAACCGTACAATCCGATAAGAATCCAAAAAAAAGAATTAATAGAGGAAGTTGCAGAGCTTCTCCCAGCGCTGCTGCGGGGCTTAATATAATCCTATAATGTCCTGAAAAGTCAGTCGAATCCGGGGGAATCCGGTCTAATGGAATCCGGACTATCCGGCTGTGTCCGGAAAATCAAGGCGGGGAGGCCGACGAAGCCCCAAAATTCGAATTGTAATTAAAATTCGGGCTAGACAGGCTGGTGGGGCGTTTTATGCCGGATGAGTATGTTTACGTATCGAATCGGGGCTGGGTGAAGCCGTAGGTTATACCTTACCTGTCGGGCATGGGATACGGTAGCGGGGCAATCTTTTAATCCGGAGGTGGGGCTTCTTGGGCCTGGGCCCCCTATTGGGCCCCTGGGTTGGGCCCCCGGCTATGAAATTGGGGACGCGCGCCCCCGGAGGGGATTAACGAACCACTGAAGTGACAGCTGCAATCGATCGAACTGGTAATTATTGAGGGTGAGGGGGACTGTATATAACCGTTTATTTGTATTGGTATAATCCTCTTAAGATGGTCCTTAAATCCGTTTACACCTGAGGACGAGAATCTTTTTTGTGGATCCTCAAAGATGGCTGCTAGGATGCCCGGCTAAAATTGAATCTTACGACCTGAAAAACCAGTAGCTGTAACTCTGTCCGGACTGAGGAAAATTCCTCAAAGACCTCTGCTAAAAACACGAAATTCTTAAGAAAACGCCGCTGGTTTGCCCGCAACTGAAAAATTTCTTTGAAAAATCTGCTATCTGGCCACAGATGTCTCAATTCCGCAAAGAATCGCTGCTGTTTTCCCTGGACTTTAAAATTCTCAAAATTTCTGCTATATACCGATTGATGGAGTTCCACAAAGACCGCTGCTGGTTTGACCTCAATTGAAGGAATTTCCTAAAGAATATCTGCTGAGTTGCCTTCCAAGATTTCTAATGCCACGAGGTTCCTCCCTTTCTCTTCTCTCTCTCTCTCTCTCTCTCTCTCTCTCTCTCTCTCTCTCTCTCTCTCTCGCTCTCTGTCTCTCTCGCTCTCTCTCGTTCTCTATCCCTATCGGTTTCTCTCTCTCGTTCTCTCTCGCTCTCTCTCACTCTCTCTCTCATCTCTAGCCCTCGCGCTTTTTCTCGAATTTTCATATCGACCTCTCGGCATCAAAAAAATATTTTTGTGATGTGGATTTTTGAACTTTTCAGCACGTTTTCCATATTTTCTGATTTCTTATCTTCCGCCTAATCCAGAGGCCAGCCGGGTCGACCCAAACATTTTGTAGCACCCCGAAAAGTTTGGGGTTTCGGGCGCTGGCTTAGGGCTTCGCGCTCAAAAATCGAGTTGTTACTCTGAAAATTCAAGACAGCACCCTTTTTTGAAATCTAAAAACAACAGGGCAAGTTGTTTATTCCGCAGTACATATATACGCATTAATAGTCGCCTATTCCATCGATTTCTAGGCCGAAGAATTATTTGCATAGACCGCACTTCTTGGCGCAGAGCTCGTGCAGCGGCTTGTCGTAGTTCTCGTCCAGCTGAAATGCGAAGCAGTTATGAGAAGCTAGGGCAGGCTAGCAGAGATCATTGAGGAATAGGGGGCAGGCTAGCAGAGATCATTGAGGAATCAATCACCTGGAAAGTCTTGGCCTTTTCAGATACCGAATCGCTCTGGATCGTCTCGACAATCTTCGCCTTCTGAACCCCGGTCTCGCACATGCCTTGAGTGCACCTGAAAACAGAGTTTTGATCTGAATTTTAACCTTCGCCAGAACGCGCTAGAAACTGAAAAATTACCATGGCAGATAGTCCTTGCAAACCTCGGCTGTGGAAAGTTGGAAAGCCTGAAAAAAAAACTTGAATAAAATTTTGGTTTTTGTAAAAAGGAAATCCCAAGATACCGACAGCCATAATCCTGAAATCCTAATCGAAATCCCGACAGGCCAAAATACCGACAAACCAAAATCACGACAGTGGGTCTTTCGACAACCAAAATGCCGACATTCAAAATAGCTGTTCAACCCAGCGTCAAGAAAACGTCGGGATTTTGCGTGTCGTGTCGGTGTTTTGGATGTCGGGATTTTGGTCTAGTCGGTATTTAAGCCTGTCGGTATTTTCACATTTCGGGACTTTGGCAGTCGATATTTAGGACTGTCGGTATTTTGGTAGTCGAATTTTGCGTGTCAGGATTTTTGCTCAAATTGTCTTCTACGCATTAATGGCCCAAAAGAAAATGCAGGGGAATCAAATAAGATGGTAATTACGGTATGAATCGCTCGGAAAAGGGTCCTAACACGACTTGGAGAGGCAGCAATTTATCGAATTTTGGAAGATACCTTACGGTTTTACGATTAATACTAGTATATTCTGGGAAAATTGCTTTACTCACGAAATTAAGCTCGTTTTTGACTTCACCGTCCCTTTAAACTCCAAACTATGTTATATTTTTACTTTCCGATGCCCTTAAACACTCAAATCGACTAGCCGCTGACTTTCTGAGCCCTTTAAAACGGTTTCCAAAGTTTTACCACGACAACCAGGACGACGAGAACGGCAAGCCGCGACATCCCGATCGGAATCCCGGGGGGAATATAATGGAATTTCCGGCATCGGGCGGCACCTTTTACAGCTCGACGGGCTTCTCATCTACCGGCTGCGCAAATTTGCCCCCGGACAATCCGCGTGGCCACCCCGGATGGAAGGGGAGGGATGGAACGGAACGGAAACACCTGCAAAAACATAAAAAAAACGGCTGAAAACTTTTTAAAGAGGAGAGTGTAGCACGTAGATGGAAAGCTAGAGTGGGAAATAGGCATCGGAAAACACAGATCACGAGTGGGGGAGACAACATTTTAGGAGTCGAAAATCAAAGTGAGAAGAGTTCAGATTTTGGCCACTAAGCTTTGGCCCAGCCTAAGCCTGAGTCTAAGCTCGGCCTTATGAGCATGGAGCACGACCGAAAAGCTTTAAAAATCTCTTCGAGCTCGGTTAGTTTGATTTTCACGGCTGATTTTTGCAAAACAAATATCGCCATCGTATTGGCAAAAATTTTTGGTTTGAAATGAGCGTTTTCATCAGAAAAAAAACTGAAAACCGGAAAAAACTTATTGTTAGGCCTGGGCTTAGGTTAAATTCTGCTTACGCTTAAGCGTTTAGGCTTAGGGACAGGCTTAGGCTCAGGCCTAGGCGGTTCAGGCATAGGCATAGGCTCATTGCTGGGTCTAGGCTCAGGATTAGGCTTAGGCTTGAGCAGATGCTTAGGCTTCTGCGTGTGCCAAAAGTTTAGCTTTTGCTTAGGTTTAACACTTCTGCTTAGGCTTAGGCTTAGGCTTACAACCTCGTTAGACTTGGGCTTGCGCCTAGGTTTTGTAATTCGACTAATTTTTGAAGCTTTGCCATCTCAACCTTTTGGCTCTGGCCCACTGACCCTTCCCGCGACAAAAAAGCGTTTTTACGAATTTTGTGATACGTGTCCGTAAGCCCATTCGAAAGAGCATCTTTTGAGGAGAGCCCAGGATAGCGTCTGTGTTTATCCAAAAAGTATTCTACAAGATTTTTAGAGGGATTTAAAATCGACTATTTTCGGTCGGTTTGTAAAAAAATAGGTTTACCTTTTTAAAGCGGACTCTTCAGCAGACTTGGAAAGCAGACTCGGAATCAGCGAAAAATTCTGCACAAAATAGCCTTGGTCCAGAATGGGAATTTCCATCCTATGTGAAAACACTTTGCAGTTAGACTCAAGTCAAGTCCCTCTAGCAGCCATTTCCATCGTTCCGGATTGCACGGCACTCTCCCTGAAATCACCTCCTCAAATCTGCCGGCCTGCGGCGATCCTTCCAGGGCAGTGAGCGAGTGAGGGGGACAGGTCGAAAGGCGCGGCCTGATCAGGTTGTCTTCATCGTCTACCCCTATTGTGGAAATTCCCGGTCTCACCCACTTTCGCGAATCTCGACTCAAGGCAGGCCAGGGGAGATGGCTTCATCTTCGGGATCGACACCCAACCGATTTCCGATCCGCCCGATCCAATCCATCGTTCTCGCCCATCCAAAAGCCGGACCCCCATTCTTCTCCCCTTTCCCCCCATTCTGTGTGTGTTATTTATTGCCCTTTTTCGCTTTTGCAAGGATGGGCGTGTTGCATTTGGGGGTCAAGTTTGGGTACGGTAGGTACTGTTTTTGTATAGTACGTACTAGTACCAACCCGTAACCGTACCAAGGCGTAGTGCAGCACATCGTAACGGATCGTTTCCTATCCTAGCGCATCGAAGCGTAGCGATCGTAACATAGCGGAAGACCACTTATCTCGTCAAGCCGGAGCATCACATCGTAGCCTAACGTACCTTAACGCACCGTAACGCACCGTAACGTACGTACATACGCACCAAACGTATCGTAGCGTATCGTTGCGTATCCAAGTGTAACACGTCGTAGCTTATCGTGGTATAGCGTAAGCTGACGTATCTCGTCGTAGCGTAGCGTATTGTAATGAAGCTAATCGTAGAGGAGCAAATTTACGATATACGCGGTCTAACCGTTGAAAGTACGCTCCATACAAAACTTACGGCAAGTTACTTGGCTTCTATAATTTTGTGTATTGCGTAATTTGTGCTAGCGTAATCGTAAAGTATCAAAGCGTAGCGTGACCTGGCTTGGCTAGTATTGTCGCCCGGAACCTAAACTATATCATTTTTTTAAAAATGAATATTTCTGATGCAATTCTCAATTCTTATTGGACCTGGCCCTCTTTACCGTATTCCTACCGTACTCGCAACCTGTAAATAGTACACATACGTCCATTTTACATATCTTTAAATTCCATACAATCGTGCAAA
Organism: Mesorhabditis sp. LJ9110; assembly: GCA_038088335.1. Lineage (NCBI taxonomy): Eukaryota > Metazoa > Nematoda > Chromadorea > Rhabditida > Rhabditidae > Mesorhabditis > Mesorhabditis sp. LJ9110. Next base: position 3,589 of record JBBGBA010000239.1, on the reverse strand, counting down.
TCGCCTCGAGGCATCGGGGGAATTGGGGGGAGAAATGATCAAATTTGGGTCGGGTGAAAGGGTGGGTGAGATCTGTCGTTTCCCCTTTCCGTTAGGTTCCAAGGGATTGCCTTGCTATCCCTCTCTCCATCTCTATCTCTCTGTCTCTCTCTCTCGCTCCCCTATACAGTGACCTGTCTCTCGCCGTAATCGCCCTATTGTCTCACCATATATCCCCCCGCAAATGGATTGCTGCTTTCACTTATCCCCTTGGCTAAACCATACCGTTACTTTCCGGTTGAATTCCGGGAATTCCGGAAGAACCGAGCCTGAGCTTAGGCTAGGCTTGGGATTGGGCTTAGGTTTAGGCTTAAGATTCGGCTTGTTAGGCTTAGAACCCTTAAAAACTGGAATTCCATCTTTTAGCTTAAATTTTACTAAAATCCATTTCGGAATATTTCTAAATATTTCTCAACGCCGAAAATTTTCCGGTTTACCTAAATTTTTCAGGGAAAATGAGGTGGCGCCCGGGGATCCGCTGCTTATTATCTATATTTTTATTTGTTACAGTATCCCTGGCAGGTAAGGAAATGAAAAATTTAAATTTTTATTTTTCTCGAAATTCAGAAGAGGCCCAGACGCCGAAACGTACTACGACAGCCCCGTGGACGCCCACCGGCAAGATTCCGAAGCAGTTCAGGGTCGGAAATTTGCATAAATTTGAAGAAATTCGGTGTTTTAAAGGGCCCGAAAAGACAGAAAAACTTGTAAAAGTTCCAGAATCCAAAAAACGCCTAAATTTTATCCAAAAAAAACTTTAAAATGGCAAAATCTAAAAAGTCCCGACAATGAAAAAATCTCGTTTGGCCCCTTTTTGATCAGGTTTCCATTTCTTGCGTCATTCCCATTTTAAAGGGATCCTTTCTAAAGCAGCAGTTTCTTTAAAAAATCTAATAAACAGGAATTTCTAGTATTTTTCGCCAAAAAAGAACCGCCAAGGTCGGGATCCATACTTGTACGCCCCTTTAATGCTTTTTTCCAGGGTTTCGGCACCCCTCGCCCTCCAGGAATCCAACCCGTCGACGGGGACAACGTCTGTAAGTTCAAACTACAAAATCCAATCCGCATTCCGTGCCATTCCAGTGTACGCCTCGGTGTGGGCGACATGGACGGGGTGGTCCTTCTGCTCGAACGGCGTCCGGATGCGCGTCCGTGCCTGTAATACCGTGAGAGGGTTCTCTTGCCTCGGCAGGAATCAGGTGCGCTCCCAAATTGTCTCTGCTAGCTGGCGCATTTTTCCAGGAAATCCAGCCCTGCGACGCGTTCGACCCGAATTTCGGGGATGGCCGGAAGCGGATAGACGGTAAGAAAATATCTAAAAAATTGTAGTTTGTAGCCGGTATTCTCGAGATTGTAGTCTGTGTTTGTAGTTTGTGTTTATAGCCTTGGAAATTGAGGTGGTAATTTGTAGTTTGTAGCCTAGAAAGTGTGGCCCGACCGTTCTGTTTTTATAGTCTGTCGTTTTAGATGACATTTTGTAGTCTGTAGTCTCATTTCGCCGTCTTTTTTCCTCTGTAGTCCGTAGCTTAGCCTTCAGGTACTCCTTTCTTGATTGGTCCGTTATAATTCACCATCCCCTTAGACTACGACGTCGTCGACCCGTGGGCCCAAGACCGCGAGGAGGCGATGAAGCAGCTCTACGATGAGGAGCCGACGGTATGCAAATTATTTCTCAGATTTGCGAACCATTGCTTGTAGTTTGTAGTCTGTAGTGTAAAACCAAAATTTCAGACGCCACCACCGCCCGGGTCGAACGAGTTGAAGCGCCGGATGGCCGGGGTGAAGACGCGAAGTGGGTGTAGCTTGTAGTTTGTAGCTAGCTTGTAGTTTCTAGTTCGTATTTTACTGTTTGTACTTTGAGCCTTATAGGATCTATTTCGTGGTTGTAGCTTGTAGTCTGTAACCTCTGATTTTTCAACGCCAGCCCTGGTTTAGTTCTCAGGCTTCAATCTATTCAATACCTTCTTTTGTAGTATGTGACTGGACTTAATTTTCATAGTCTGTAGTTTCAATAACCCTGTAACTTGTAGTTTGTAGCCGAGTCCGGCCGACCTCCTTGAAGACATCGAGTTTGCCGAGGGCGCTCAAAAAAGATACCGTAACCTCAGGAAACAGAACTACCGTACCCAACGTGCCCTGGAACCCCTGAAAACTATCCCTTCAAAAAGGGAAATCCCCCAAGCCACCGTAGCCCTTGACAGCAAGCCATTAACCCCCCCCCCCCCCCCCCCCCCCCCCCCCCCCCCCCCCCCCCCCCCCCCCCCCCCCCCCCCCCCCCCCCCCCCCAAAAAAAAAAAAAAAAAAAAAAAAAAAAAAAAAAAAAAAAAAAAAAAAAAAAAAAAAAAAAAAAAAAAAAAAAAAAAAAAAAAAAAAAAAAAAAAAAAAAAAAAAAAAAAAAAAAAAAAAAAAAAAAGATGAAAATTTAGAAACTATGGATTCAATCGATAAATTATCAAAAACAAACCAAAACCCAAAAAGAAGAATTTTACTTTTATTTTCAATTTTTTTAATAACTTTATGCATTTAAATTTTATTTTTGATTTTTAAGAATTCGGTTTAATCGTTTTGGGTCCCGATTTTAATCTTAAGCAAATTTCTATTGCTTTTCTAGCGTTTTGGAGTGGCTTTTTTGACCTATTAGTAATTTATGCAAATTTTAGCGCAACCCCGGATTCTGGGCTCAAAAACGGAGGCGTTGGCCAAGTGGGCGGCTGTCGAAGGTGAGGGAACTTGGTCTCTCTTTCACTCTCTCTCCCTCGCTCTCTCTCTCACTTCTCTCTCTCTCTCCCCCCTTTCCCCCGCTCTCTCTCTCGCCTCCCCTTTTGGCTCTCTCTCACTCTCTCTTTTTCACTCTTCTATTTCACTCTCTCTCTCTCTCTTTAAAAGTTCCCTTTAGAGCATGAGCGACTGCTTGCTGAGGCCGAGATGGCTCGTATTGGGCCAAATCGTGGCGGCCTGATCGGGTTAGCCGATCCGATGGAGGATGGGTTTGAGCCACAGCCACCTGGACCTCCTCCACCTCCTCCTACGCGCAGCTCCTCTATACACGCGATGGGGAACAGGTAAGAGAAAAGAGAGAGAAGAGAGAGAGAGAGAGAGAGGACAGAGAGAAAAAGAGAAAACAGAGAAGAGAGCGTGGGAGATAATGGGAGCGAGCAAACTATCAGAGATCATTGAGGAAAAATAGCGCATTTAGCCACCACCGCGACCGTGAAGCCAAAGAAATCGACCAGAATATCGAGATGGAGGCCGAAGAAGAAGCCGAAACCGCGGAGAATTCAGTCGAAAATTCTGAAGAGTAAGCTAAAAACTGACCACTCTACCGTATCCTTCACATGTTTAGACCGCCATCAGTACAGACGCGGAATGCTGGCGACTCTTTCTTGAATGCGTCGCCCAGACGGGTGGAGGAACCGACGACGAGGGATACGGTAGGTGCTGTGGCAAGGGCAATCTTTAGTTTTTACATTTAGCCCCGTCCGACAACCTCGACAACGACAACGATGCGTACAACCACGACGACCACGACAACGACGACACCTAGGCCTAG
>JBBGBA010000235.1:0-105363 GCA_038088335.1 Mesorhabditis sp. LJ9110 | reverse complement strand
ATGTAAGGCTTTTGTTGGGGATTCTGTTGCCAGCGGGTGGTAGTGGGAGGTACCATGGTCCCCCCACTTCACTACTCAACACACCAATACACAGTCATTTGGCTTTTTCATGCTTCTTCAGCTCTTTCTCTCTCTCTCGCTCTATCTCTCTGTCTCTCTCTCGCTCGCTTTATCTGCCTCTCTCTCTCACTCCTTCTCTCTCTCTTCTCTCTCTCTGCTCTCCTCCCCCCCTCTTTCTCTCACTCCTTCTCTCTCCCCCTCTCTCACCCCATCTCTCTCTCGCTCTCTGTCTCTCCGTCTCTCTCCTAACAGGGTAAGCCAAGCCTAAGCATTCCTTTATCGAGGCAACCAGCAGAAACCCATAGTGAAATGACAGCTAGCAGAGATTCTTGAAGAATGCGTAGACCCAAAAATGTCCCTCCACCTGCCCGCTCCATTCCGGAAAATGCCAAATATTTACCGGCTCCCTTGGTCAAATAGCCAGAGTCTAAGTGCGGAAAGTCCCTTGCACCTGTCATGACAGGTAGCCGTGCGGAATTTTGTTGTTGATCATTTTTGGGGCGACAAGATTGAAATTCCTGAATGATCTACGCTACGCCCGGAGTTATTCACAAAATTAGAATGATTGGCGGATTAGGAAGGTAGTAGAGATTGTTTGGAAACAGGGGCGTGCTAGCAGAAAGCATTGAGGAAACCCAGGAAAGGTAGCAGAATAGGTCATTGAGGAAAGCGTAGACTAGCAGAGATCCTCTAGGAATTCTAGGTGCGGGCACCCCTGCGGGATCTTGTGGAAACGCGTCGTCTAGCCGAGATCCTATGATAATTTGGAAGTGCAGGGCAGGCACAAATATCCCTTAGGGTCTTCAGATAGCAAGGCAGATATGGTAGCGCATGATAGGATAGCAGAGCAAGTTTTAGAATCGAACCGAACAACAAAGCTCAAAACTGAGCCGAAGTTGGGTCCTTGGGCCCCAAGGCCCGTGGCCCAGGGCTCTTCATGTCATCGTTGGCTTATGGGCGGGAGGGCTCAAAAAACGACTAGAAAAAGGCCGTATTTTAGAGCCCGGAACGGAACGGAACGGGGCACCCACCCCGGCAGCTGAGCCACAAAAGGGAGAGAGAGAGAGAGATAGAGCGAGAGAGACGATGTGCACTCTACGGGGCCCACAAAAAAGACCTCGTGGCACATCTAGGGGGGATTGAGATTAGCCCGCTGAAAAGCCAAGTGGATGCATGCCTCGACGTGTACGATTTTCCAAAAATATCCCTGCTAGATTGCCTCGCTACCGCAGCCTTTAAAATTTGCTTAGCTAGCTCAGAACTCCATCAGAATCCCTGCTAGCCTGCAGAATCTTTGATTTCTGCCTCATCGACTGTTTCAAAAAAGCCTTCTGCTGCCATGGTACGAATCAGTAGTTTCCCCAAAAATCTCTGTAAGCTTTTCTAACTAAAATGCACAAACTTCCCCAAAATTGCTGCTACAAAAATGACTACAGGCTATAAACTACAATTTCTATACTAGAGTATTGTATAAAAACGCAGCGACGAGAAAATCAAGATATTGAAGAAAGGTATGAATCCTAACGATCCCTAGAGGTCTCTGCTAACCTACGCTAGTAACTCTGGTGTTGTAGCTGCTTAAAAAGAGAGCTAGAAATGTCAGGCTACCAACTACAGACTACAAAGTTTAGAAGCGAGATACAAACTACAAATCTAATAAAATCGAGCCGAATTTCCGGACATCCGTGATTCCCTAAGGAAATTTGCTAGCCTATAAGCTCAAAGAGCCACGAAACCCAAGAAGTGTAACGACTAAAAACTAGCTATTGATGAAAACAAAAAATGAAACCACAAACTACATAGTACAAACTACAAACCCTTAAATAGAAACTACAAAATCCATCCAAAAAAGTATTCCCACTCCTCGTGGGTACTTGACAAACCAGCTGGGTGGAGCGGATAATCTAGGAAAGCCGTCGAGAGGATATGCCGGGGATTCCGGGAGAACCAAATACTAATATCCTGACACCCTGAAGGGGGACGCTTTTAGAAAATCCACCCGGGGCGGATGATGAAAAGTCATTTGATGCTTACCCCCGGCCAGGGAGAGCCCTGGAAAAACAGCGGGCTTTGGAAACCATAATAGTAAAGTCATCCTCACCGGGAAAGACAAGGAAGTGGGTATTCATAGATTTAGTGAGATTCTAAAGGGAGCTAACAGAAATGGGACTGAACTGTTAGCGGGGGGGGGGGGTAAAATAGTAGGAGTGAGGAATACTAATTGGGAAGATTTTCAGAGATTTCAAAGATCGATTGGTGATATTCTAAAAGGAGCGTGACGGTAGAAGCGCAAGCTGTGAACTCCTTGAACTTGTTGAACTCCTTAAACTCGTCGTTTTCTTACAAACTTAGACCTACTTCCAAGCCTAGGCATCTACCTAAATTTAAATGGAAAATGGCAGCAAGAAAATCAGAGCATTTTTAAAGATTTGCATTCATATTTTCGGAAAATCCGCAAAGTAATGTTTTCCAAATATTTCAATCCCCATAACAATGTAAATTTATCAAGTCCTGATTTCCGACAATTTGCTTTTTGAAAAAATTAATGCTCGATTTTGAACTCCCTTATATCCAGCGAACTCGAGGCTTGAACTGCCCGAAGTCGTGCTACCCATAAACAGAGCAAAATAGTCTAATAGTTAAGCCGACACCAATATGATGAACTTTGATAGATTACGCAATGAAAATAACCTTGGAGAGATCGAAAATGGATGTTGGGACCTGAAAAGCTTTTCCCCCAAGCCCCAGATTTCTATGGCAACCGAAAGGTGGCCGGGGCAGGGCCTGAATTTATGGGCAGGCCCTGGAATGCATAAATATGAATTCATGAATAACTGGAAAATCCATAGAGCCTTAAAAAACGCTGAGAATCAACAAAGTTAATTAGCCCGCTGAAAAATTGAAAACGGGAATTTTAATCAAGTTTTAAGGGTTTTCTAAGTCCAGTTTAGATTATAAACGTATCTTTCTATTTTATAGATTTTTTAGGATAGTTTTCGACTTTTGAAGTTATTATTTTTGAAGATTTACACATTTACTTTCATTTTTCCGTCAAAAACCGAAGAAAACACCAATTTTAAGTGAATTTTGGGCTGATTTTTGGACACCCATTTCTCAAACAGCTTTAAAAAAATTCTGGCGGCTTCTTCCCTCCAAAAACCCGTCTCTTTTCCGCTCCCATATTCATGACGTTTCCCCCAAAACGCGCGCCGGCTGGGCTTTAGGACGCAAAAGGGCGGCACGAGCCGTTGCTGTTTTTTGGCCTTGGAAGGAGAAGCTTCTGAAACCCCCCTGGGGAAATGGATTCTCAAGGTTCTCTCTGTAACTAGAAATGTTCCTAAAACTGCAGAAAGGGACGGTTAAAGGGACCGGCAAGTCCTGGCAATCGCCCTTTCTCTCTCTCCCCCCTCTTTCTGTCGCTCTCTCTCTCTCTTTCCCTCTCTCGCTGTCTTTCTGTCTGTGTCTGTCTGTCTGTCTGTCTCTCGCTCTCTCTCACTCTCTCTCGCTCTCTCCGTCTCTCGCTCTGATTTAGCAATTGATGATATGTTATGCGACATTAAACCGGAAATTCTCATATTATTGAAGCTTTCTAAGGGTTACAGTAACCAATAGTCTATCTTCTAGATATTTACCTGGCTCTTCCTAATCGCCATTTTGCCAAGCCTTTTCCTTGTTTCAAGTCCTCAGAAACCTTCGGTCCTTTAAAAAGAAGAATCAAAAAACCCGACGGGGACCCAGGGGATGAAATGGCGAAAACGAGCCCCCAGCGGGCGCTGGTGGCCCCCGACAAACAAGGCAGAACATGATTATCGCGCCCCCCCAAAAAATGGAGCGTGACCGCTGGAAGGGGAGAGAAACGTCTTTTTCCGCAACTAACATCTAAATCTGGAACCCCGGAAGAAGGGTACGGTAGATGCAGTGACAAATAGAGAAAAGCTGGGGAGGAGGAGATTTTGAGGGACTTTGAGGGAATTTTTGCTTTTTTTTCAGCACGGGACAAAAGTATGGCCCTGAGCTTCCGGTAACTTGAGCAACAAATAAAACAAGAAAAAATTACGAATTTTTACGTTTTTTATAGTAATTTAAGGCATGCCTGTCTAGCTTAGAAAGCTTCAAGAGCTCGGCGTATCAGATTTGAGACCAAGCTTAAGCTAAGCCTATGCCAAGCCTAAGCCAAGTCTAAACCAGGCTTAAGCCTAGCCAAATCCAAGCCAAAGCCGACTCTAAGCCAACCCTAAGCCAAACCCAAGCCTAAAAATTGTCCAAAATTCTAAAATGCGCCCGCGATTTACTGCAAGCTCTGGTAAGAGCCTAGTCTTTGGAAGGGAGAAGGAAGAGCTCTGGTGAAGCGGAAAAAGGGTGGATGGCCGATATGTGGTGGTGAGGCTTTCAGAATGTGGCACGTGACATCTCCCAACTCTTCCTCTATCCCTTCCTCTCCCTGGGCCCCTGGCCTAATTAGGGCCTACTAGGGCCCTAGGAGCCTAGAGCGGAGGCGATGGCCGTTCGGGGAAACCTTGTGGAATCTCGTTATTTATAGAAACTCCCATTTTTTATTCTTTACGGCTTTCAAAATGAAATACAACCATATTTTTCGGGTTTTTCCACCTAAAAATCATACCGGAGGACTGTAAATTGTAGCTTGCCGTACTTGGATTACCGTAGTCGTGGATAATACTAGGTAAGACTGTAAGGTACGGTAGTTGTCACAATACATTACATTTATCAAACCCAAGAAAAGCTGCAAAAATAATATTTTTTTCAGGCACTGGACGGTTGGAAGAAGGCTTTCCCGCGACCGGTAGCTACCTAAATTTAGACGAAATTTATTAGACTTCCTTTTCTCCGTTTTAAAATTTAACGCTGGAAATCCGGTAATCCGGTAAACTCCTCTTGACACCCACCTCGTTGTGTTTCCACTGCAGGAATTTGAGGTAGCAGTCGAAACCGTAGGCGCACATTGCTGCGAGTGCGAAGAACTGAAATGCAGAATTTTTCGTGTTATCGGAATCCTCAAAGAATCTCTGCTGTGTCCTATTTAGCTTCGAATGTACTATTTTTAACGTAAAACGTAAAATTCGTTTCTAATGGAGGCTTTAGTTTGGTCTGATTTAAAAATCCTACTCTGATCCAGGACACTTTACTGTAAGCCTAAGCCTAAGCCTAAGCCTAGTATTTTCTAATACTAAAAAAAATTTCTGCAATTTTCTATGTGTGGCCCCTTTACTCATAGAATCTCTGCTAGCTTGCCATTATCGATTAAGCGTTAATGGCTTACCGCAGCGATCGCCCAGCCGGCCGTTTGGGCGTATTGTACGGACGCTACGGCCAACACAGAGCCTGCAATGAAGAAGAAGATCGTCCAGATGAACGTGTACACCATTTCCTAGGAAAGTATAGACATTTTTGGGCGCGAATTTAACATTTCTCACGATTATATTAAAATACTCAAATCCAGTTTCCTGATTTCTAACTTACACAAATAATCCAGTTGATTTGCGGCACCGAGTCGACCACCTTGAAGACGTACAGGAAGAGGAGTAGGGTGGTAATAGAGAGGCCTACTGTAGACACGAATGTTGCCCAGCCAGCTCCTGAAATTTAGAGGATCAACAGCCTCTTGATCACCATTAAATACCCCAAAACCCTCAGAATAAATTCTATTTTTACAAAATTGGGCTAGCTTTCAAAGTCTCTTTAAAAAATCGCGGTGGTTGAATTTAATCTCAGAAATTAATTTAGTCACAAAAATCGAAAAAAAAGGTTTTTAAACCTCGAAAATTTCAGCCATTTCGACGAACCTGAATAATATCCGGGCCCTCCGATGAGCACGCAAAGGAAAGTGAGTAGACACAGGGCCTAAAATCATTGTTACTAATTGTACCCAGCAGACTAATTTCATATCTTTAGACCGTGAGAAACAACCCACGATGCAAACAATTTTCATAATTCCGCCCAAGTGTCTTCAGATACGACGTTTCCATCTGAAATCGGTTCCGGTAGGATAAAATTAAAGGTATTTTCGTACTTTGATTTAGTTATCATAACTTATTTGGTTTAAAACTAACATCAGGCATCTCGAGCTGTACAGTGTTGCTCTGCGGAGCATAATACTCCGTGCGCTCCTCAACGGTGGTGGTGGTGTACGGCATCTTTTCGTCGTTTCTGAAGCGAGTTTTGAGGAGATTTACTCTTGAAATTCAAAGAAACGTTGAACGAGTTGGAGGCCGGGGTAGCTTGGAGCAAGAAAAAATTGGTTCGCCGAGCCGGGAATCAGCACCGGAAAGGGAGTTGGAGCTCGGAGCTGGGAGCTAGAGGCAAGAAAAAGCTTTTCGTTCCTATCCAGCCTTTAAAAAGCGACGATTTAATTTTAATGATTGAATTTTTTGATTTAATTTAATTTAAAGTTGTTATTAGTTGGGAGCATGAGTTTCAAAAAGGAGCACCAGCTCTAAAAGGAGTATTAGTCTCCAAAAGGAGCACGTGTTTCTATAAGAAGTACTTGCTCGAAAGGAAGAGTTCCTGAAGGAGCATGAGTCTGAAAGGAGCATGAGTAGGTCGGTCAAATGAAAACCGGCCAACAATTAGTGTGTAAAATTCCTTTACAAGGCCTTTAAAAACGAAAAATGACGAAAGTCAAAAATTAAAGAAATTGCCAATATGCCATTTTGTGCTGTTTTTTAACCCGGTTCAGGAAGGGGCGGGCTAAAACGAGGGCGAAACGCCGAAAAGCCTAGAGCCCAAGGCATTCTTACAGCGCATGAGGGGGCCGAAACACAGAGGAAAAAAGAGGGAGTCTCTCGATCGCCCGTGGGGCCATGGCCAATACGTGAAATGATGCCCCACAAGACACGCTGGCATTTCGAAATACTCTCTCGCTCACAGGTGGATAAAAATGTGTTCTTGGGCAAATGGTGTGAAGCAGAGGGCTAAATGGCAGAGATTTTTGAGGAAATTGAGGGGCAGGCTAGCAGAGATTCTTTGAGGAACCACATTCCCGGGCCACCAAAGCATAATATTTTTCCGCAAATGGCCTCTGCTACCATGCATTGGACGAGCAGGCTATCAGAGACTTTTTGTGGAAGCCAAAGTTAATATTTTCCGCAAATGGTCTCTGCTAGCCTGGCTGGAAATTTGTGGCAGGCTAGCTGAGTTTCTTGAGGATAAATAGAGGTAGGCTGGCGGAGATTACTAAAGAATTTGGACAGATAGATTAGCAGACCAGCAAACTGGCAGAGATTTTTTGAGGAATATCAACAGCAAACCACTTTGCAGAGATTCTTTTTGGAATTTGAGGGGCAGACAGCAAAGATTTTTCATTGATCGAAGTGAGAACTTGATGGCAGACTAGCAGAGATCCGTTACTAACGCTAGGGCAGGCCAACAGAGACAGTGTTGGAATTCCAGGACAGGCTAGAGAAGACTCGAATTTCCAATTTCATAAACTCACAAAATCGCTCCAATAGTCCCGGAAAGCTGCTGGAGATCCTTTTCTGGGTCCTGATTGTTATTTCCATCTTCAGGCTCCTGAAAACAGTCTTAATCAAAAAAGAAAAAGCAAAAAATCACACTTTGCTTCTCCTCGTCCTCCTCCACCACTTCCCCGTGGATGTACGAAAATTCTTGGGCGATGACGGCTTCGAGGGTGTCGATTTTGTGAGGAGCTTCTTCTTCTGGTACTGAGGTCATCGATATTCACTTAAAAAGGTGAATTTTTGAAGCTAGCTTTCAAAATAGTCAAGCCTTGTAAGGCCCTTTAAAGCGAAAACTAAAGCAATTTTCTAGCCGAAAAAATCTAAAAACTCGAAAATTCCCAAATTTGCAGGAAGTGTTGACACGGTTTGTGGTCAGGAACCAGCGGTTGGCTTGGGCGAATGCGGCGTCCAAAAAGGGTCCCTACAAACTCGCCCCCGGCGCGTCTACCTTTTGTTAGAGAAATTCGAGTCCTGCGCCCTACCAGGGGATGGCCACAGTTTTGGCGCGCCGGGAACCCGTTCTGGGCTCTTTTTGGTCAGAAGAAACTGTTTTAAAGGGGCTAGGAACTCAAAACGTCACCCATTATGTCTATCTCTCTTTGCCTCTCTCTGTCTCTGTCTCTCTCTCCCTCGCTTTGTCTCTCGCCCATTTGTCTTTCTCTGTGCGGGTCTCTCTATCTCTCCACACATACCCACTTTCGCTCTCTCGCTCTCTGTCGTTGTGTATCGTTATTTTGCGTCGAATGCGGTGAAAATGTCTTCATTTCTACGCAAAACCCGAGAAACGAATTACACTTGGCAAAATGGCACCAAAAAATCATATAATCGGCGAACGAGAAGGGAGCGAGAGAGAGAGAGAAGAGAGAGAGAGAAATTCAAACTATCACAAAACAGATAAAAACACTGTATCAAGTCTTATCGGCCGACACGATGCTTCCAGAATCCTGGCTGACTTCCGGGGCTGCTATCGTCTAAAAACGCTTTCTTGGGCTTTTTTCATATTAAGTTAACCTCTATGCAATTTTATGACCGAAGGCATCATTTTATAAATAATCTACCTTCTTCCTGGTCGTCAGACTCCGATACAAAAATCCGCCAAAACGCCCGAAAATTCCGCGGCCACGCTCTTTACGCCGCACTTGTCGGAGGTCGTCCATTTGTTTTCGCAGATTTAAGCGGCTTTCCTGAAAGAAGTATGGACTTTTCCTAAAGAATCTCTGCTAGACGGCCTGTTTTTACCTTAAAAAATTGCCCATACCTCGCTGATTTCATTAAAAAGCTTCTGGGCTTCTTGCAGGGCAGCTACGGCGTCTTGGAGCTAAAAGATGATGTTAACGGGGTTTTAAAGGCAAAGACATTTCTTTCTCTCTCTCCCTCTCTCCTCTCGCTCTGTCTTCCTTTCAATCCTTTTAAAGGGACAGTCCAGTCATTTTCCATGAATGGTCACTGCTAGCCTGCCTTTTGCACTTCTTCATTGGCCTGCTCCCGCATACGGTGTCCCTCTTCGGTGGACCGAATTTTTGTACCCGCCTGGCAGAGCTTGTTCATCTCCTGAAAATGGGGCTAGAGAGCGAGGGAGACAGCTATAGAGAGAGAGAGTGAGAGAGAGAGCGAGGGAGAGCGAGAGCGGGACAAAGAGATAGGCCGTGAGAGGGAGCGCGAGACTCACATGGATCCATTTCTGAGCCCCAGCCTGTGACTCGACCCCAATCTGGAGTACCGTAACCCGAATCCCGCACAAATCGCTCTTCATTTTCTCGGTAATCCCCTGCATCTCCAGGCGATTCTAAAAACCGTAAAAATAAAATAAACATAAATCATAAAATAAAAAACTATAAATTAGCTTTTAAAAGGCCTTGGAAAAGTTCTGGCTCACATAATAATCCAGATATTTGTCCATATCATGCTTCTTATCAAGATGCTTCTCGATAGCACAGTCCGAGCAGAAGACGTGCGCTGTCATCTGGAAAGATTCGGAATTTAGAACATTTTCAGGGCTTGCCTCCTCGATTTTCGCCTTTTTCACGTCGATTTTTGCCTGCCTGGCGCATGTTCGGCATACCCGCATTCGTTCGACCCTAGAAATTTGATTGGAGAGAGACATAGAGAGAGAGAGTGAGAGAGAGCGAGCGAGTGATACCTGGATCTCCCCTCGCAGGACGCGCACTTGGCTGTCGAGTCGGGGACCTCGCCCTGCTTGGCCAGCTCGGAGACGAGTCCTAAAATTTTTAAATGTTTTATTTTGCGTAGTTAAAATTACCCATAAGTGTGTAGTTGATCTTAAAGTGCGTGGAATCGCCGTAAAAACCGCGACGGCACACGACGCAAGCTCTGAAAAATCGTCTTGTTCGACTTTTAAGAACTTTCCGAAGATTCCCACATTTTCAACTCAAAAATCTGATATTTGAGGCTAGAAAAAAGTTTTTACTTAATGAGCACTTTTTAAGGATTTTGGCATTTTCTCCTATTAGTCCGTAGAACCCAAAAATTAGTCTACCCACCTGACTTTCCCAATGCATTCCGTGCACATCGAATGGCCGCAAAGGGAGGTAAACGAGGCACCCGTTTCGGCTCGGAGTCGCTGTCTAAAAATAAGGGTTTAACAAAAATGGAATTTTTACTACTTAGCTGATTTAACTTTTATTCTCAAAAATCCCTACAAAAACCCTACACATCTGCATGCAGGCCGGACAGGACGCGTCGGTGAGCTGGATGGAAAAGTCGTCGCTGTCCCGCGACGAGGAGGATGGCCCAAGGATACCCGGCATGATTTAGCTGTAAGAAAATACAATTCGATATGCTTAAAAAATAAAAAATTTAAACGAGCAAAACATCTGAGAAACGAAAAAACCGCACTGTCAAGAAGAAGAGTAGTGGTTTTTTTTGTAGAAAAGCGTATAGAAAGAAATAGAAATAGAAGATCAAGAAGAGGCTAAATCCTAGCCCAGGCTAAGCCTAAGCCTAAGCCGAAGCCGTAAGCCAAGCCTGAGCCTAAGCCTAAGAATCTAGATCGAGGACATCGTCTCGAATGACGAGGTAAAGAACCGGGACCATGACATTTCCGCCAGCGACATTTCCGCCAATTGAGGCCAAAAACACACAAAACTTTCCAATTAAAGATTTCTTTGTGTTTTTGGCATAATATCAATCAACGTAAGTACATGCTAGTAGAGAAGAAATTACGATGCGGAGGTTGTTTAGGCATCATATCGTGTTTTTTACCTTTTCAGGCGCAAAATCCGATTTTGAAGAAAAAGCCATCATATGTTTGTTATTTCGTCTGTAATAGCTAGATCCGGGCGAGAAAAAAATAGTTAGGATTGTTACACGCATGAAACAGCGCATTTTACAAGCATTTTGGCCGTTGGCGGAATTTTCGTTGGCGGAAATGTCATGGTCCCAAAGAACCTCCCAAAATGAACAATGCTTTCGGAATTTTTTAACAAAAACGGTACTAAAGTATCGAACGCCCTACGAGTTAATCAGGCGCAATGAGAAGCGATAAAATCGAGGGTGGCTCTCTCGCTCTCTCTCCCCTTTTCCTCCTCTCCCCCAGTGGGTGCCTTGTGAGATGGGTGAGTGTGCCTCGACGGTCCGTAGTGCAAACAGACCGCTCGAACCCGAATGGACACCCCTAACCACCCAATCACTAAAATTCCCGTCGATTAATCATGATTCTACACGATTAAAATTGATAAAAGTTTAATATTTTAAAGGTATTAACAAGAAAAAAACAGGGAAAAATTAGCAGAAACTCTGGAGCGTTTAGACCTCTTTTTGACGATACTCAGTCGCGCAAAAAGAGCCTAAAACCCTAGTTTCTAGAAAAACCAATAGCAAAAATGCATTAAAATGTCGAAAAATAGAAGGATTCTTATTTCGTAATAGAAAAAACAATTAGATTTATCAACAAGAAAATCCGGCTTTGCTTTCGACGGAAAAACGATCAAAAAGTTCCAAAAAAAATTTTTTTGCGAAAGAAAGGAGCTGAGAATGGAGATTAAATCTAGACACAGCAAAAACATTTAATTACGCAATATAAAAGGTACAATTTTTGTTTACAAAAAAGAAAATAGTCTCAAAAGCCCTACTGCAAGCAATGAATCGACAAAAACTAGACTTAGAAAAATCCATAAAAATTTATAATAATTTATTAAACAGAATTTTACGCTTATCTAACGCTTTAGACAAAATGCTCTTTTTCTAGAACTAAAATCAAGTTTTTAACCATTTTTACCTACGAAAACTATACTTTTTAAGCCCCTGGCCACGATATCGCGCCAGTACAATCAAAACAATTGTTTTTGTTGGACGATTCGTAGAACAAACAAAAAAAAGAAGCGCATGCTCGCAAAAAGCTAATATCGTAAGCCATTTACGGAAAAATCGAACCCTTCCCGATCGGGGCATCCGAACCCCTCGGCCGCAGGTGTTCCATGGACCGGGAACACACACGCCAAGCAGCCGGCTATTCAAGAGCGCGAGCACATTGTCTCTGTTGGCCTAGACAAACGAAAAATGGAAACCCTCCTCGGCTTCTGGTGGTATTCGAGGACGGTTTCCAACCTTTGCCAACATTTTTTGGGTAGAAAATGTGCTGTTAATTATAACAAAACAGCAAAATTGATGGCTAAAAAACCTCTTGAGAAAAAAACGTCATTAAAAACTGGGAAAACTTGGAGAAAAATTCCTAATGTCCAGAAATGCCAGGTAACAATTGTCTTAATAGTGTTTGTACTAAAATTTAACTATATTTCATGGTGGAAATACTAATTGTAAGATCTTGGAAATCTTGAAATTTGGACAGAAAGAAATAATTCTGTATTTTTTTTTGATGAAAATGTGTAGTTTTGACGTTTGGAATAGTAAAACAACAGTTTCGAAACGCTTCCTCTAGTTGTATCAGAAAAATTGGCTTCTAAGGAAAACCCCCCCCCGCTAATGGGAAAGCACCAAAAACGTTGAACGACGTTGAACACAACAAAAAGAACATATAAACCGGTTCTTTCGCATTATCGGAGGCGAGGTCTCGAGAGACAAATCCAACTTTTGCATTAGTATCCAAGTTTCTAAATTAATTAGTTTTTTAGTTTTGTGGTTGTAGTTTGTGGTTGCACATTTTTAGTAATAAATACGAAAATCCAGATTTTTGACCCGAAGCCTCGTTTTAAAGGTTTTTAAGTTTTTTATATTTCGCTTGAAATATACAAATTTGTACAATTATTTTATTAAAATAGATATTAAAAAGTAACTGGCTTTTCTGGACTGATAAGAAAAAATATTCCCCCCCCCCCGAAAAGGCAAAAGCACCAAAAAAACGTAAAGCTTCCAGCTTCCGGCTCTTGCTCCAATGCTGCTCCTCGCTTTCCCCAAAACTGATACCCCATAAAATTAGGCGCCGAGGCAAAGGGGGAGAACGAGAGGAGGAGGGGATGATCGATAATCGGTGCGCGAGCCATTGAGGGCGGCAGTCGTGTTGAGTATGATTCCCCGGGACGGCTTTCCGGCTTTCACGTCGCTCGGGCCGTTTACGTTGTCGAAAAAGGACAAAAAAGGGGGGGGGGCGAAAACGATGTCGAGCCGCCCAGCTGGTCTAGTAATGCCGCGCGTGTGTAACCCGTATCAATTCGGGCGTATCACTCGAACCGGTGAAACGGAAATTAACGGAAAAAAAGGAAAGAATTCCGATTTTCTACCAAAAAAAAACAGTCTAACAGTAATTTTTAAGATTTAACAGCTTTCTTATCTTGTTTTCAGCTGACAGCTTGTGAGAAGCAGCCGTAAGACTAAATTTTCGGTTCTTTCGCAGTATCGGGGGGGGGGGGTCTAGGAACCATTGCTAAATATAACTAGCTAAAGTGTTTCTAAACTGTTTTTTTTACTTTCCCTAAACGTAAAGCTTTTGAAATTTTAATTAAAATACAAAAATATCGTTTTTCCACCAAAAATGTCGGATTTTCGACTAAAATCCCAGTTAAAAAAAATTTTTAATGTTTCTTTGCTGCTTTTTCCTCTTGAAACATAGTTAAATTTTACTAAAACAACATTAAAGATACTTACTATGAAGTTACAAGGTATTGGTACAAGGGTGGTATTTTTGCCATTAGAGGAAAAATTTGGTCCCCGATAATGCGCAAGCACGAAAAGTCATGTTTTCCTTTTTCAACCTTTTGATTTGGTTTACAGCTTTAGCAGAAGCTTTCGAAGCCTTTGAACCTACCAACCAAGAGCGAAAAGTTTGAAGCAAAAAAACGTAAAAAATATTTAATCTTACCAATATTCACTACCGCTTTAGAAAAAACTGTAGAATTGACAAAGGAAAAAATCAGCTAAAGCCTCATCTGAATAGCCGAGTAACTTTTCTGGGTTGTGTGTGGCTGATAGCGCTGATCCCACGGTGATCCGCCACCTAAAAAAACCCAATGATAATGTGTGGGAAGGCGGCCATTCACCCCGACTGCCTGATAATTATCAGTTTTTTTCCGAGGACATCCGCACAGTTTTTCGGGCCGTTCTCTACTCCCCCTGACTCGGCTGGGGTCAACGAAAAGCGCGTTCCCGGATGGAACGGGAGATCCTGCGAAAATGCTTTTGACAAGGGGCTTTGAAAAAATTCGGAGAAAATCGAAAAATAATTTAAGCGTTGCAGATAGATAGATTGTTTAGATGTTTTCCATCGATGACTTCACCCTTCCAGGCACCTTTAAAACGAAAAAAAGTAAAAAATTTGCAAAAATCTAAATCATCTTTTTATATATAAATTTAAAAACTATAAAATGCTATAAAAATTGTTTATATTTTATTGTAGGTCCATAGAGAAAAACAGGGAAAAATTTGCCCCCGCCCCGCTAACAGTCCAGAACCCAAAAAACCATATTTCACTACCGGACCCCCACCCATCCATACCCTTAGCGGATGGATGATGCACGTGTGCGCACCCTTCAGTGTTGCAAAGACGGGGATGGCCTGACTCACATCTGTGCCATTTTGTTTTTTTTGGGGTGGCGCTGGTCGGAATAACAAATTGATGGTGGTGGGCGCGGATGGGCAGGGCCCCCAGCGAAATTGACCATCGATCTCAACGGACACATCTCACCCTGAACAGGACTGGTCATTTGAATACCCGTACCCGTTTTCCGTACCCCCGGTTTTTTATTTATACGCGCGATTTTACAACCCATTGAAAACCATTAAGAACTGGCCCTCTGTATCTAACTAACGGCTACTTCCGGTCGTTTTGTATGGAGAATTTGAGGCAAATTAGCTCGCATGCAACCTCGAAAAACCGCAAAATGTTACAAAATGGCTTTTAAACGAGCGGGCTTAAATAAAAACATGGTTATTAAGATTGTTGAAAACTAGCCGTTTCAAGGGCTTTCGTATCAGGTTAACCACCGTCCCAATCCGATACTTTTGCGTCGAGTTAGAGGGACACCCGTCCCCGCATAACTTATCCAAATTTTAGGGTACGGCTACGGGTAGTACCCCGGGAGGAGCCGTATCTACCCCGTCGTATGCTAATTTCGTGGGTACGGATACGGTAGGGTACCCTATCAAGATGAAGATCCTCTTTCTGTACCGTAGTAGTAGTAGTAGTAGTAATATTAATAGTACTACCGTAGTACCCGGGTGCCAAAATTGCCAGCGCTGACCCTGAATTGCCGTTGCATCTTGCCCTGCTGGCTATCCAAGCGATACACGCGCTTCCCCGTGTCACAATGCTTATGCGAGTTTATTGCCGGGAATTAATCGGCTGGAAAGTAGTTCACACGATCGCTCGGGACTGCAATCCCCACTAAAGGACCGCCTGTTAGTCTGGTATATTCGCTACCCGCTCTTACTAGGGCTAATTACCCGCCCGATTGGCTACTGATCTGAAACCGAGATATTTATGTTTGAGTGTCATTTTTGTTTTGCAGTTACGCTTTATTTAAAGTAGCCTATCTAATAGAGAATTTTTTTTCGGATTCGAATGGTATGATATATATTATTAAAGCAGGCTTCGTCTAGACGGCGTCTTGCACTTGTTGGAAGTAGGCTGGTTTTCACTTTTTCCCATACAAAAATCGGAGTCCATACCATAGAACGTCGATTTTTCCGGCGCTCGCAGTTTTTGAAAATTTTGAGTTCGGGGGCTTCGAAGAGAAAAATTTTCTTAAAGGGATAACGACGGCATAAGTAATCGCTGACGCGAGGGCAAGAAAATGTCTCTGCGTCTCGCCTTTGGGCGCGTTCTCTGCCCTTTTGGCTACGGGTCAAAAAGTCTATCAGGGGTGCTCGACCGATGCGGTCGGTATCCCTTTAATACGTTGGCAATATTTATTTGGTCCACGGGAGGAAAAGATCAACATAATCGAGGCCGACTTTGATGATTTTAACTAAAGGATCGCTTTAAAAGTGGCCTATCTCGAGTTTTAAAGATAAGGAGCAAATTCGGAAAACGAGGTGATGAGCAGCATGGTCGATTCTATCTGTGTGCTAATTGTCATTTCATTATTCCGGTTTCATGGTTCCGGTTTCATGGTTGAATAATTATGGGTCCGGGTCTATTCAAGGCTCCCCTAGGAAGGCCCTAGCATGTGCGCTAGAAATTTCTAGTTCGCATGAATATTAATATCCATGCGCCCCAGAAACGCCCCATGCGCTTTGCGCGCACGTGTACCTACGCAAGGCCCCCTAACAATAACGACCACCTCTAATAACGTCCTGCAAAAAGTGCTTTTTTCCTGGAATTAACGCCCTTTTCTCATAAAAATATTGATTTTGGTGCCCCTAAAAACCGGTGACCGGTTATATATGTAAAGTGCGCGCATATAAGTAATACTACCGACAACTACAGGCCTGAAAAAGCTTACTTGTTCGAAGCCCTGGCCTTTGTATCTGCGCAGGAAGCGATAGGTGCAGCTCCTGATCGCATTTGTAAAGTTAACATCGGAAAATCAGAACTGTAGCAGCGCACCTTACAGAAAGAGCCTTGCGAAGCTTCCGAAAACAGCTTCAAAAACAGCTAGCTATTAGTTAGCCAGTATTTGTAAAGTACGCCTCGAAATATATGAAAAACTAAAGCGTCTACTTTCCAAAACGGCATACTTTGCAAGCAGGAGGCTTCAAAAAGTGTTCCGCAACGTATAGCTCTTTATTTCATGTCTCGTATACCCTAACTTTTAGTTGTTTTCCGCTCCTACGGTAACTAACACGATTCTCGCTCTTCTTTTTCATTTTTCCGCGGTACCCGGCCTGGCACGCTAAAACTCGTACCAACGTGAAAATTTTCATCTAGAGCTTGCATCCAGCCGCGCGTTTCCGGATTTTCCATCACATCTGCGCCCATATCTTTTCCGGTGAGCCATTTCAGTTGTCGGTCTTTTACTTGTCACTTTTTTCAGAAAGATCCGCATTTGCAAGAAAAATATGACTTCTGAAGTCCTTGATCTGCTCAAGAACCTCGACCTCTCCGAGCCGAAGAAGCTGCCACCGGGCAAGAGCGGCAAGCCCACGAAGATCGCCACCAATTCGTATCGGTAATATTCTTTCCATTTCCTTTTCATTACTTTATCAGTCTCACGATCGCGAAGGGCCACGCCATCTTCAAGTACGATGTTCGCATCTACGAGACCTACGTCAACAAGCAAGGCGTCGCTTCGCTGAAAGAGCTTTGCAAGCAGACCAAAGACGAGTGAGTTTTCTATTTATCCCCTTCTCTATCTACCAATTCAGCTTCACCGAGCAAGATCGCAAGGCGAAGACGGTCTTCCTGCTCAAGCTGTTGACGGAGAAGAAGCTGCTCCCGTTCGGAAAGCTCGAAGAAGTCGTGTACGATCGCGCGGCGATCCTCTTCAGCCTGAAGAAGTACCCGGCGGTCAACAAGCTCTTCGATGCGGCTACCCTCAAGGATATGAACTACAAGTGCTCTGAGGAATGCACCGGTGTACAATTCGAGCTCAAGCCCGTGACCGAGGACTACGCTGTTGGTGTTTTAGCGTATAGGGCTCGAAACTTCGCTCTCTAAATGCAAATTCTTTGCAAACCTTCCTGAATTGTGAACTTTAGCTGATAACCGACGATGCCTTCCGGGATGGTGATGGAAACATCTTGGAGTTCCTGAACCTGCTGACGTCTCAACACGCTTTCGTCCGCACCGACAAGTTCATCGTCTACCAGTCGAACCGTGCCTTCCTCTTCGACCCCTCTGAGGCCGGATTCCGCGAGGCCGATTGCCCCGCCCTTCCGGACGGCAAGTACCTCGGAATTGGATGCGGCAAGAGCGTGCACATCGCCGAAGGCGCTTCGAAGGGCAACGTCGGCCCCATCGTCACCGTTGACGGTTTGTGATATTCTCTAGATACCATGTATTGTTCTTAGTAATCAAGACGGCCTTCCATGGCGAAAACGTCGGCCTTCACGTCAAGGTGGCGGCCATCTTGAACTGCCCGGTCGATAAGCTGGAGAGCATCTACTCGCCCGACAAGCTGGTCCGAATCAAAGACCAACTGAAAGGTTTTTAGTAATTTCTATTTTCTTTACATTTATTCAGGTCTCACGGTGCAACCGAGCTACCTGAAAACCCAGCGGGTCATCAAGATCAAGCAGACGGGGCTCTCGGCGAACAAGCACGAGCTCAATATTGATGGAAAGAAGCTGACGGTGACCAAATACTTCCTGCAGAAATACAATATTCAGCTTAAGTAAGTCTTACTTTGCGCGAGTAAGTTTTTTTGTTATGTTTAGGTACCCATCGTACACGGTCGTTGACGACCGCGGCTCGGTCTACCCAATCGAATGCCTCATCGTCGCCCCGAATCAGCGTGTCAGCGGAAGTCAGCAGTCGCCGGACCAGATGAAAACCCAGATCAAGGTAAGGGGATGCACCTTTGCAATTTTTATTGATCTTTCAGGCTTGCGCGACGCTGCCCGCCATTCGTAAGCAACAAACCGACCGTCTGATGAAGTCGATGGAGCTGTCGCCTACTTCTTCCAACAAGCACCTCGCTGCCAACAGCGCGAAGATCGAATCGGCCCGCTGATGGTCGACGCTCGCGTCCTCCCGGTTCCGGTCGTAGCAACCAGTCGAACAGGCCGATCCCCGTTCAGGATGTATGATTTCAACGATCTCCTCACGTAGTTCTTTAGGCCAAATGGTCGAACAACGGCTTCGCCAAACCGGCGGTGGTGGCTGATTGGGTTGTCTTCCTTCTTCTCGACGAAAGGGACTCTCGAACGAATCCGATCAACGAGGCGAAGAGGTTCGCCAAGACCCTGATGGACATCGGCCGACAAAATGGCATGCAGGTCGGAGAGCCGAAGGAATATTTGTCGGTGGACCGCTTTAAGGTATAGTTCTGGTTTCAATTATGTATTCAATCCTTCTCAGTTGACCAACGCCTTCGAGGAGGCCAAGAAGAAGGCCGTCAAGTTCATCTTGTTCCTCCAGAGCGGCACGCTTCAGCACCATGGTAATAGTTCCGCGATTTTCTTCAACCTCATCTAGGGAAATCAAGGCCCTGGAGCAGAAGTACCAGATCCTCACCCAGGATCTCCAGTACAAGCGCACCACCGAGACTGGCCGCCGCGACACCATGAAGAATATCGTGCAAAAGTTGAATATGAAGTTCGGCGGACTGAACCACTACGTCCTCGACACGGGCAAGATCATCAAGCAGCGAAATTTGATCATCGGTGTTGAGGTGCGTTTACCTCACCTATGTCTTTTCATCTCCCTCCTTGGCGCCGCTGCCGGCAAGATCCTCAAGCAGAGCAGCCAGCTCATTGTCGCTGCTCTGCTTGATGATCTTGCCGGAATCGTCGTGCCGACCCCTGAGCTCGCCTTGAATTTTGATCACCTATGTTAGGATCACTCACTTCATATTCTTTTTTTTTAGTTTACCCACCCGCCGCCGACTGCTCCTGGCCAGCCGCCGGCTAGCCCATCAGTTCTGGGCTTCTCGTCCAACTGCTCCGGCGACCTGCAGAGCTTCGTTGGCGACTACAAATTCATCCAAGCTCGCGCTGGCGACGATCGTTCGGCTATCGATGGCCCGCTGAAGCAGCTGTTCAAGGAGTGCCTCAGCCGGTTCAAGGTCTCTTACGGCGCCATCCCGGAGACGATCTGGCTGTACCGCAACGGCGCCTCCGAGGGTCAATTTCCTGTGGTACGGTTCTTTCTTTCAACTCTTTAGTATATTTGGTTTAGTTGCTGAACAAGGAAATCCCGCTGTTCTACCAGGCCGTCCACGAGTTGACCAAGGGCTCCTACAACCCGAAGCTCGTTTATATTGCTGTCAGCAAGGACCACGTCCATCGCTTCTACCCGGAGAATTGCCAGGGAGGCTCGGCGACGCTCCAAAACGTTCGCCCGGGCACCGTCATCGACAACGGCATCGTCTCGCCTTCTCGCAGCGAATTCTTTTTGAACGCTCATCTGGCTTTCCAGGTTGACAATGTTCTCTGACCCTTTTAATGATTTTTGCAGGGAACGGCGAAGGCGCCGAAATACACCATCCTTCGAAATGGCAGTGATGTGAACAAGCCTATCTACACCATGGACCAGATCCAAGGTACATTTTCCGATCTTTGTTTAGTATCTTTATCAGGTCTTTATTACTCCGTTTATTTAGAGCTGACGCATGCCCTGACCTTTCTCCATGGAATCGTCAGTATGGCCATCTCCCTTCCAGCCCCGCTGCGCGTTGCCTCGGAAAGCGCCAAGCGCGGCAGCTCCAACTACGCCCAGGAGCGCATCAAGCCAGTGTATGTTTTCGCTTTCTTTTCGATACTATGGTTTGGTTTAGTCACGGCAATGTCGACCTGGAGGACATTGAAGTGCTCAACAAGGAGATGGTCTACAGCGGCCGCCAACTCTCCAAGGTGCGCTTCAACGCCTGAGAGCATCGAAGCTGACAGACCATTCGATCTTTAATTTTATTTCTACTCGGTTATTATGTTCATTCATTGTTTTGTAAATAAAAGGTTTATGGTTTGCGCGAGCATTTGCCAACCAGAATAGCATCTGAAATTTGCCCGAGCCAGTGAACATCGTTTTTACAACTTTACCACAAGCGCAGATTGGCATCGTACGATTTCTTGAGCACGATTGCTGCCATACGGCTTGAGAGGGAGCGAGGAGTCATTTTTTAGGTGTGTGAAAAACTTTCGCTGTAGATATATAGTTATATGAAAATCATGCTATTTTGTTAGGGGCTTGGTGAAGAGCTAAAACTTGTTATGTTCGGTATGCGATGAAACTGTAAAGGATTGGCAAGAGAGGGGAAAAGCCCCGGAAACGGCTGGGTGCCATGGCGTGAATCAGCCCATCCTTTCCCTCATACTCGGCCTCGAGCGAGGGTGATGCGGGACGCTTGTAGATCAGCGGACGAGCACGTGTAAGGAAAAGAGGAGGTCGCGGGTTCGACTCCCGCCGTGCGCAACCCCGTTTTACCATTGCTCGAAAGTTTATGAAACCAGAAGTCAGTTTTCGCTATCTAATCTCGAGCTTGCAGAATTGAGTCAGTTTGCAAAGTAATTTGGACGTTTTCACGTCACAGTTGTCGCATTTGGTTGACGGCGTCCAATTATGATTCTGCGGTATCTGCCAACTCCCCGGATTTCCTGAAAGTTTTCAGCGTGTCTGTCCTGGCACGATTACACAAAACGAAAATTTTCACTGAAAACATCCGATGGCGGCTCACTTCCGCGTTTTTCATCACATCTGCACCAATATCTTTTTCGGTGAGTGGTTCCCACTCTTACTATTTTTTTTTGCATTTAGAAAGATCCGCATTTGCAAGAAAAAATGACTTCCGAAGTCGTTGATCTGCTCAAGAACCTCGATCTCTCCGAGCCGAAGAAGCTGCCACCGGGCAAGAGCGGCAAGCCGACCAAGATCGCCACCAATTCGTATCGGTAATATTCATTCCATTTCCTTTTTCATTACTTTATCAGTCTCACGATCGAGAAGGGCCACACGATCTTCAAGTACGATGTTCGCATCTACGAGACCTACGTCAACAAGCAGGGCGTCGCTTCGCTGAAAGAACTTTGCAAGCAGACTAAGGACGAGTGAGTTTTCTATTTATCCCCTTCTCTATCTACCAATTCAGCTTCACCGAGCAAGATCGCAAGGCGAAGACGGTCTTCCTGCTCAAGATGCTGACGGAGAAGAAGTTGCTGCCGTTCGGAAAGCTCGAAGAAGTCGTGTACGATCGCGCGGCGATCCTCTTCAGCCTGAAGAAGTACCCGGCGGTCAACAAGCTCTTCGATGCGGCTACCCTCAAGGATATGAACTACAAGTGCTCTGAGGAATGCACCGGCGTACAATTTGAGCTCAAGCCCGTTGCCGAGGACTACGCGGTTGGTGTTTGAGTATATGGGACCAGAAAATTCGCTTTCTTCATGCGAAAAATTGCGAATTCTTTGCAAACTTTCCTAACTTGTGAACTTTAGCTGAAATCGGACGACGCCTTCCGGGATGGTGATGGAAAAATCTTGGAGTTCCTGAACCTGCTGACGTCCCAGCATGCTTTTGTCAGCACGGACAAGTTCATCGTCTACCAGTCGAACAAGGCCTTCCTTGTCGACTCCACGAAAGCCGGCTTCCTTGCCACCGATTGCCCGGCTCTGCCCGAATACAAGCATCTCGGAATTGGTTGCGGCAAAAGTGTGCAAATCGCAGAGAGCCATTTTTCTGCCACGGCCAGTGTCGGCCCCATCGTTACGATTGACGGTTGGTATTTTTCCACTAACAAAATCTTGTGTTTTTAGTTGCCAAGACGGCTTTTCATCGCAAAGGCGTCGACCTCCACGTCAAGGTGGCGGCCATCTTGAACTGCCCGGTCGATAAGCTGGAGAGCATCTACTCGCCCGACAAGCTGATTCGAATCAAAGACCAACTGAAAGGTTTTTAGTACTTTCTATTTTCTATACATTTATTCAGGTCTCACGGTGCAACCGAGCTACCTGAAAAGCCAGCGGGTCATCAAGATCAAGGGGATCGGCCCTTCGGCAGACAAACACTTCCTCGACATTGATGGAAAGAAGCTGACGTTGGCCCAGTACTTCCAGAAAAAGCACCATATTCAGCTCAAGTTGGCGTCGCAGATTTGAAGTGATTCAGTGTTTTAGGTACGCATCCTACACGGTGATTGACGAGAACAAGTCGATCTACCCAATCGAATGCCTCATCGTCGCCCCGAATCAGCGTGTCAGCGGAAGTCAGCAGTCGCCGGACCAGATGAAAATTCAAGTCAAGGTAAGAAGATGCACCTTGGCAATTTTTATTTTATTTGTCAGGCGTGTGCTACTCCCCCCTTCATTCGTCAGAGGCAAACCGACCTTCTGATGAAGTCGATGGAGTTGTCGCCTACTTTTATGAACAAGCACCTGGTTGCCAACCGCGCGAAAATCGAGTCCGGCCCACTGATGGTAGGCGCTCGCGTCCTGCCGATGCCGGTTGTGAGCAACCATTCAGACCAGTCCGTCGCGAAGAAGGTAGATTTTTTCAATTTTCCGGGAATGGCTTCTTAGGCGAAATCGTCGGACGGATTTTCGAAGCCGGCTCTACTCATGGATTGGGCTGTTGTGCTGCTCAACGGAGCGAAAAACACTAAGAAGAAGCCGCCGACCAATCCTATCGGCCAGGTCGAGAAGCTGGTCAAAAGATTGATGGAGATCGGACAACAAAATGGCATGCACATCGCTCCGCCAACGGAATACCGGTCTGTGGACCGCTACAAGGTATTTCGATTGCATTAGCATTAGATCTCTCTCAGTTGTCTGACGCTTTCGAGGAGGCCAAGAAGAAGGCCGTCAAGTTCATCTTATTCGTTCAGAGCGAATCTCTTGAGCTTCATGGTAATAATTCCGCGATTTTCTTCAACCTCATTTAGGTGAAATCAAAGCCCTTGAGCAAAAATACCAGGTCCTGACGCAGGATTTGCTTTTCAAGCGCGTCACCGAGACTGGCCGCCGCGACACCATGAAGAATATCATTCGGAAGATGAATATGAAGTTGGGCGGACTCAACCACTACGTCCTCGACACCGGCAGGATCATCGAGCAGCGCAATTTGATCATCGGCATCGAGGTGCATGGGTTTTGAAATTGTCCTTGACTTGTTTTCTTTAGTTTACGCACCCGCCGCCGACTGCTCCAGGTCAGCCGACGGCTAGCCCATCGGTGCTCGGCTTTTCGTCGAATAGTTCCGGCAACCTGCACGGCTTCGTTGGCGACTTCAAATTCATCCAAGCTCGCGCTGGTGACGATCGCTCGGCTATCGATGGCCCGCTGAAGCAGCTGTTCAAGGAATGCTTGAACCGATTCAGGGACTCTTACGGCGCTATGCCGGAGACGATCTGGGTGTACCGCAACGGCGCCTCGGAGGGCCAATTTCCTGTGGTACGTTTCTTTCCTTTTCCCCACTCTATTCTAATTTAGTTGCTCAGCAAGGAAATCCGACTCTTCTATGAAGTTGAAGAGCTGACGGGCGGAAGCTACCTTCCAAAGATGGTCTACATTGCCGTGAGAAGGCCCCGTTTCTACTTGGAAGGAGGCTCGGCTAAAGTGCAAAACGTTCTCCCGGGCACGGTCATCGACACCGGCATAGTCTCGCCGTCCCGCAACGAGTTTTTCCTGAGCCCTCATAAGGCTTTCCAGGTCCCAATTTCCTCACATCCCTTTAATAATTCGTTCAGGGAACGGCGAAGGCGCCGAAATACACCGTCCTGCGCAACGGCAGCGACATCAACAAGCCCAGCTACACCATGGACCAGATCCAGGGCACGTTTCGTCCTTTAAATATATTCGTTTTTTAGGATTTACCTATGCCCTGACATTCCTGCATGGAATCGTGGACACGGCCATTTCGCTTCCAGCCCCGCTGCGGGTCGCCTCGGAATGCGCCAAGCGCGGCAGCTCCAACTACACCCAGGAGCGCATCAAGCCAGTGTATGTTCTTTGATTTCTTTTCGATCTATTATTTTTGTTTTAGCCACGGCAATGTCGACCTGGAGGACATTGAAGTGCTCAACAAGGAGATGGTCTACAGCGGCCGCCAACTTTCGAACCAGCGCTACAACGCCTGAGCGCCGAAGCAAGTCGACATCTCGACTTTTATTTGTTGTGTTAATCGCTTGTTAATTGTTTTATGAATAAAAATTTCTTAGTTAAATCTATTGCTAATTAGTTTGACAGTCAGAGCAAAGCACAAAGACTATGTTTCTTATTGGATCTGAAAACCTCGAGGCTGATTTTCACCTGCGGATTTCTTGAGCCCGTCGCTGTCTCGAGGACCAGAACCCTTTGGCTCCCTTTCTTGTGTAGATGTATTACGACTTCGAAACTTTCACAATCTTCATTCCTAGTCTTGTAAATGTCACCGAGCTTATAAGATATTCATTCGATACCGACAATTTCTTGGTAAGCATCATCACGGAGTCTAATCTATAGATTTAGAACACCGGCACAGCCTGGACCTATCTCTACGCAGTGACCGGCTTGGAGATGTTGACAATAATCGGCTCGACGGTTCTTTATATCCCCTTTATCATAGTGGTGGCGACAAGCGGGCAATTTCACAAGAACCTGCTGCGGTTGTTCATCTTCTTTGGTTTTTGCATGGCGATACATTCTGTGACGCGTGGAATTCTGATGCTTTCGAGTTTCATTTTTTACAAAGAAAAGGTGCGTGGAAATGGACCTCAAATGCTTGTTTGAGGGTGAATCTAAAAAAAATTAGTGGATTGAAAGGGATGGAGGGCAATTTTTGAGCGTGAGCCTAAAATAAAAGTCTTTAGAAACGCCCGAGACCGATGTCTTGCTTTTCCTCGTCTCGGCTGGCCGTGTCTTTTTGGCCATAATATCAGCCCTAAAAATGCCAGTGATCGTCATCGAGAGGTAGGCTGCAACTGGCGAGTCCAAGGCGTTCAGGCTGTTCGCTTGCTGCTTCATCTGGGACTACGAGGAGAAGCGGCGCCCGTGGATCTCCTATCTTTTGATTTATACACAATCCTTGTTCGCCGCTGCGATGGGGACATTCTTTCTTTACGGTACGTTAATTTATCTACCTGCTTAGAATCAGTGAATTAAGTTTTAGCTTTTGCCTCAAACCCTCGCGTCTCGATGATCTGTTTTGGGGGCGGGTATCTGGTGCTCGGAGCTGTGTTGCTGATTGTGAGTTTTCGACCGAAAATTCAACAATTTCGGATATTTTTAGGTCTATTGGCGACTTTCCGTCTACACTGACCACGTCCTCGCCGCGCTCTCTTCAATGGCCCACGGGCAAACGGGCTATCTTTCTGTAAGGTATCAAGTGGAGGAGAACATCCGCGTGTTTCGGGTTGGTGACATCAAAAGGTTGTATAGAGCAGCTCCCAATAATTCAGCTTATGCGCCGAATCGTCATCGGGAACGCGGTGACCATCACGGTTGGTTTGGGCGTAGCCACGTTGTGCTGGTTGGCACCGCGGGATACGCTGCGCGCGGAGATGGGCAAAGCGTTCTGCGAGCTGTACATTGCGTTGTAAGTCCCTCGAATTCGAATCCGGCAACCGGTTCGGAAAATAGGTCTAAGTTCTTTTTTAATATTCCTAAAAGTAAAAGCTTGAAATTTTTTATTAAAGTCACCAAAAATCTTGATTTTCGATAAAAAATGGACAATTTCTGACCAATTTTGCAACGCGTTTTTTATTGTTTTCGACTGAAATATAGTTAATTTACACTATTAAGATACTGACTATTCATTAGTAGACATTTTTATATTGATTTTTCGACCAAAATTTGTATTACAAATGTTCTCTTCTGCCGAAATATATAGATCCCCCCGATATTGCAAAAGCACCCCGAATCCCTATATCCGGCGCTTCTACAATCTGCTCCACGCTGTCATTTCAGCTATGTCGCCAGCTTTCTCGTCGTCTGCTTGTGGGCTGTGGAAGATTGGCGCTACAGATTCTTTCAACTCTTATCCAAGACGATCCGCATCGAGCCGAAGCCCGGCTGTCGGCCAAGCGGTTTCGTCGCCGTCGACCCAAACCTCGAAGCGACCATCTACTTCGACTTTTATCGAAAAGCATGGTGAACTTTGGGAACACGTGGCCCTGCGGCCCTAATTAAAGAAAATCACTGGCAGGTGAACGCTAAACACTCACAAAGTCGGGGAATCCAGGTGGTGCGAGGGCACTTTAAAGTGCTGACGGAAAACTGGATCGACCAATTTTACAAGGCAGCCCCAACGGTATTAGTTTGTGAATCTTTATTTGTGCCATTCGGCAAAAACCGGAATCGACGCATCACCAATCGCTGTTACGGACCGGGGAGAACAGTAGAAAACTTTGCAAAACATGCGATGATGGTCGAAAGGAAAACAACAATGAAAGCACAACAAAAGCACCATGGAAATCGGGGGAGGCACAAAGTGAAGGCGCCGCTTCAAAAAAAAACATGGTCATATGTCAAAACCTGGTGCTTCTGTGGTGAGATGGAGCCCGAGACATTGGAGGCGAGCGAGGCCGGGATCTTGAAGACGACGGCGGGAACGAGGCGGCGCTTGTGGGGCGAGACTGTCCGTTGTCGTGGTGTTGGTGCTGCTGTTGCTGCTCGCGAAGTACTTGCTCCCGTGCTTTCCTGGAGAAATTTTGGTACTGGATTGTTAGCGGGGGGGACATAACTTTGCGCCAGAGCCCCGCTATGTCGAAATAGCTTTTTAGTCCGCTTTTTCCGCCCAGAAAGCAAGGATCAAGCCCATAAAATGTTGGAAATTGTATAAAATAGTAATTGTAGAATTTTTCAATTTTCAAAAACATTTTTATTGATTTTCAATAATCAAAACCCACTAAAACACCATAAAATTTATCTAGAAAACGCAGAAATTTATCCGCTAGTTTTAACAGGTTTGCCACCCCCGCTAACAAGCCAGTACCACATTTTTTGCCTACAACAGCTTGCCAAAAACCAACTTGTCTCTCCTCGCCTGCTTCATCGACAGCTCGTAGCAGCTGTTTTTGGGCATATCCAACGGCAACACCTAGAGAAATGACATAGAAAAGCGAATTCAGCGCACCTGATCCAGGTCAATGTCCTTCAAAAATTTGTGGCGCAAAATATCCGAGCAGCTCGGTCGATCCTTCGGGTTCAGGGCCAGCATTTTATCGATGAGCTCGAGTGGCCCTCTGGGAACCCTAAAAACGACACTTAAAATTAATTGTTTTTAAATAATGTTAATAATAAAAATTAATAAATGAAACTCACGAACTCAGTTCGTGTTGCAGGATACGCGGCAGATCATGCCGAGGCGTGTAGACCTTGTAGTTGACCAACTCGAAGAATTCGGGCCAGTTGGCGCGAGTAGGTGTACCGCAGAGCTAAATTTCACAAAGTTGAACGCAAAAAATGGCAAAACTGACCTGCAGAACCAGGTCAATCTGGGCCATCTCGGTTTGCCCGGGGAAAAGGGGACGGCGTCTGAAGAGTTCAGCGAGTATACATCTGAAAAGGGAAATAAATAGATAATAAAAATAAATTTAGGCTCTTTCGCATTATCGGGGGGATCAACATATTTTCTTTGGATCAAATTTTCTAAAATAAAATTAGTAAAAGGGTTGCTAAATGGGTTTTTTTATTATTCCTAAACGTGAAACTTTACAAAATTTTATTAAAAATCTCAAAAATATCGAATTTTCGTCCAAAATAGTCGATTTTAGTTTTTAAAAGTTTTTCTAGTTGAAATGTAGTTATTTTTTACTAAAAACTATTAAAACACGTAATAACTTACTAGACATTTCATGAATCATAAAAAACACTTCCCCCCCCGATAACGCAAAAGAACGTAACTTTAACAATTTCCAATTTAAAAGAAAACCAACCCGGCGCTCCAGACGTCGACCGCCGGGCCATACCGTTCCTCCCCATACAGCAGCTCTGGCGGGCGATACCACAGCGTAATCACCTAAAAATAAAGTACCAACAAATAACCCCAATCTCACATGATTTGTGTACAGACGATCCTGATCTTTGTAGTAGCGTGCCAGCCCAAGATCGGCGAGTTTTAAGACGCCCCTAAATTTTCGATAGGCGGTAACTGAAAGGCTTACTTATCCGTCAGCAAGATATTTGAGCACTTGACATCGCGGTGCATGATGTTGTTGTTGTGCGCGTATTCCAAGGCCTCAACGAGGAGTAGAAGCGGCTGAAAAAGCTCACCATGGCCAACTGCTTGAAGACGGCGCCGCACTGAATGCCGTTCCATTTCACTAGGCCCGACTCGAGCAGCCCGTGCAGATCGTGATGAACGTATTCGAAGACGAGGTAATGGGCCGCTAAAGATAAAGTTATAGGCACTTGTTAGGCACTCGTTCGTTAGCGGGGGACCGATTTTTAGCAGAATGATCCGCAATTTTTTATCGAATTACAGTAGAGCTCTCCAAATAAAAAAATGGCAGCGATTTTAATAACATTTTTACGCATTTTCTCGATATCAAAAGTTATCAAAATTAGTAAATTTTGCAGCAAAAATTTTTGACTATTTGATCAAAAATTCCAATACTCAGGTTTAAAAAATGAGGTTACTTTGCATCTTTTAAAAAATTCGGAAACTACTCAAGACTACAAAAAAGCGTATGATTTGTTACATGCTTTAAGCTTTAAGAATCAAGGGATTTAGCCCCCCACCCAACCTAGGAACCAGAGCCCTCAATTAATCTAAAAAGTCCAAACCTTTCTTTTGATACAATTCTTGCCTATCTCGCGCCTCGGTGATGATGTCTTCGAGGCGTACAATGTTTGGATGGATGGCCGCACATAGAATCGAAAATATCAGAAATTGGTGGGCAGCGCCAAATAAGATACCTTAACCTCACGAAGGGCCGTAATCGGGAAGCCTTCCTTCTCGTTCTCCAGGCGGATTCGCTTCAACGCGACGACATGACCTGAACCACGAAATATAAAAATTCTTTCGAACAAACCGGTCTTTTGGTGTACGGCCTTGTAGACCTGGCCGTAGGTGCCCTCGCCTATCTGCAGCTGATCGACGTAATCGGCAAGGCTGCCAAGGCCCCATGCCTTGGAACGTTGAGTATTGGAGGGCAGCTTGATCACGCTAAATAAACAGAATATTCGGGAAACAGACTATTCCCAAAATAAAATTCCGCTCTAGCGGGTGCTCGGATGGCGATAATTTTTTGACCATACAAAAGCTACCGAAAAGATAAGAAAGCCGTTTTTAGCCTAGTTTCCAGTAGAGAATCTAGTTTTCCGTTCATATTTTTTGATTCACGCCATATGAAACGTTCTCGCAAAAAAATTTCTAAATATTCCGCCGGAAATCGACAATTGACATATGGATTTAGCATACATTTTCCTATTTTCAGGATTTTTCTCCCAATATAAGAAAAGAAAGGATTTCTCCGAAATTTAAGAAAGCTACAAGAAAACAACAACGTTTTTCTCGCTTTTCGAGCTACCGATAACACTAGATCCCAAAACCGGACACTTTTCTGAGCCATCAGAGCGGGTGTTTTTTCGAAAACCCTATAGATAAATCCACCCACGTGGGGCGACTGCATCGAATTACAGCACGAGGGCAGCGCTGTCCAGGGATGTGGCCATCGGGGCGCGGCGATACCGGCGAGAGTCCAGGCTGCACATCAGGCGGTGGTGGTGTTGGAGTTCCATGGCGCGCAGGAAGCACTTGCGAAATCCCAGGTGGCATTTGAGGTAGAGGCATCGGAATCCCGTGCAGCGCATCGGGTGGTTGTTGAATGCCGAGATGAGCTGGAGGTGGGCAGTTCGGAGCTGCGAATTGTGGCGGCGGTACGGTGCAGGGCAACGGGATGGTGCTCGGCGGGGGCCCGGCAATGTAGTGGTTCGAACAGGATTGTTGCGCCGGTGCGAGCTGCTGAAAAAAAAAAAAACTTGTATTCGGGAGGCGACGGTGGCTGCTCACATGGCGGTGGAGGTGGAAGCACGTCCGGGCTCTGAAACGCAAGTTAACAACAAGTCATTGCAGACACTATCAATTGTTTGATCATCAATTGTTTAATTGATTGGAAAATACTTGTCCTATGAAAATCCTACAAAGCTGACAAGGAGCCATTTTCAAGTGATATCCGAGTTTTTGCGATTGTATATAGCTCCTTCGTTAGAGCTGCAAATTCTGAACAGTTCCATCTTTCAAAAATTGCTAAACGGCATTGATCTGGCGCAAACGTTTCCCAAATTTTACATTTTATGAAGCGCTAGCCAAAGGCAAGATGGGCCGTTTCAGAGCAAATTTCTTCACCAGAGAAACCGCTCAGGCATTTTTAAAAGATGGGATATTTTCTGAATTTCAAGCTGTGGGAATTCGTTGTGAAAGATCACAAAACTCTAATATCCAATAAAACGACTCCTTGTCAGCCAATCTCCAAAAAAAAACATACGTAAAGAGCAACTGGAGGAGTGCGTATCGCCGCTGGCATCCTGAGCGAAGGCGGTAGCATTGGCTTGACGTCGCTCTGTTGTAGAATCGGCTTCACGTCTCGCGATGGTAAATCCGACTTGATGTCTGGCTTGAAATCGAGTGGTGGTGGCAAAGCTAAAAACCTAATTTGGCCATGTCTCAAAATCTCACCGATAGCTTGAACCAACGGCCCCGTTATAGCAACAGATGGCTTAGTGACGGGCATAAACTAAAAAAATCATTTCGTTCTAAATCAAATTCCTACCCCAAGGCCACCGAATGGCGCCGCGATAGCTGCGAGAGTAGATGGCTTTATCGGCTAAAAACAGACGATAAAATAGGCCGCAAAATGACCGTGTCCACATCATCGCTCGAGCTCCACCGTGTGCCAGATGGCTTCTTCCTCTTGCTGCTTTCCCTTTCCCTCGAACGCATCGAGCCGCCAGACGGGCGTCGGACACGCCTAAGAAAATATATATTTTAGACTTTCAAACCGAGTTTCATATGGAGAGAAAGCTGTGGAAAATTTATCGAGGCTTGTTTTCTTATATCTAGAAGACAGAAAAACGACCAAATTAAAGAAAGTATAAAGCCTTAACTCGCAAAATCAGCCCGAAGTTACCAAGCCTGCGCACTTTTTCGCGGCTCAAAGCTTGATAACTCATTAAACTCGGCCTTTCGCAGATTTTACACGATGCGTTTTAACCGGGAAAAAAATTCCCCACAAGATAGGGCAAAACTTTTTTTCAAAACCCAATAAACATCACAAAGGCCCCTTTTTAATCAATAAAACCCCTTACTCCGGGGTGGCGCTTGATGAATCCCTTCTACTATGTTTTCTCTGCCGGACGTGGTGACCTCTAGAACCAAAATTAACGAGAAAACATTCAGGAATCTACCGTCGGTGGTCCCTTTCAGGTGAACGGGATCGAGAGCGAGCGCTGACCCGTCGCCGGTCCTTGTGGTGGCGGTCGTTGCGGTGGCGGTCGTGGTGGTGGCGGTCGTTGTGGTGGTGGTCGTTGCGCCGGGCATCACGGGGTGAGCGGCTTCTCGACCGTTTCCTTCTGCCCGAGCCGTGGTGGTCACCCGATCCACCATAGCCAACGCTACGGGAGCGAGAACTAAAAGAAAGGATTTTATATACATCATCAAACAGATCCAAATGATGCTGGATTTCAAAAAGCCAACTATAAAGCTAATATCTAAAAAGTACCGTCGCCTCTCGTCCCTGCGTCGATACCCATGCTTGTGATGATGTCCAGACATCACTGGAAAAGAATAATTAGTAAGAAAGCACAATATAAAGTGAGCGAAAGCGAGAAAACCCTCAGAAACTGGAAAAAGGCTTTTCAAGAGGCGAGAGCGCCGGCTCGGTGCGTACCATCTCTGGCACGATAAATTTATCATGATCCTGATCGATTATACATAACAAAACGCCTGAAACAAAGTATTAAAAGTTGAAAAACCCGTATCTGGTTTTTGAAATGCTTGAAAATTTCACAAGTAAGTGGTTTTTAGCGAATGAAATCGGTATCCGATAGCTTGGCCGGTGCAGCTCTCTGGATCGATAAATTTATCTGGATGCCAACCAATTATTAATAAAAAATGTTTTGAACAAAAGTGCTGCGTTCTAAAACTCGAAATTTCGGCCTTGCATGAAAATTTTTACCCGGAAGCGGTTTTTAGACATGGTAAATCTGCCTCGAATCTCTGTGAAACGCTGATCCCACAAGGCGCAGGCGGGGTTTGCTCCGCAAATTTTTGCGCAGCCGAAGCTTTCTGGACGTCAAAATTGGGATCAAATTCGTTGAGAACGCTCATTGCGCGTCTCACAAGCCGCGGGCGAGCATTTTGTTGTTCATTTCCCGCAAACATCCATTCTTTTTTATTTGGTAAACATATTTTCTGGTAGTTTGCGTTATCGCGCGCCTGATCTTCGGCCAAGTTATTTACGTTTTTGAGTTAAAGGGATGCCGACGGCATAGTCAATCGATTACGCGTGGAAAAGAAATGTCTCTGCGCCTCTCCCCTGGGCGCGCTCTCTGCCCTGTTGGCTACTTGCCAATTTGTTGATGAGGGGGGATCGACACATGCTGTCGGCAGCCCTTTAATAATCCGCGAATTTGGCTCTAAAACGAGAATCTGCAACGCGGGCACGAAGTCAGGATGTCAGATGGCGCTCAGAGTAGTCTACCGGCTGGACGGTCCGCACGGCAACATTTTTCTCTAATAAAGGTGGTATAAAATTAAAAAATCAGGTAAATGCATCATAACGCATTAGTTTAGGGACTCAGTTCTTAGACATATGACCAGAACGAACAATTTGACCTTCTTCATGGTTCATTTTTACTTTTTTTTTAGTGTAAACAAAGCTTTTTGATAAGTTTTTCATATATTTTCAAACCGATGAGACACATTCCCGTGCCATTTCGTTGCCGTTTCAAAACCGGCCGTACCTGGAAATGTTGCCGTTCGCTTTTTCCCACCCACCTTCACTTCCGTGCGCCTCCCAATTTGGCCGTCTACCGTTCGGCTTTAGGTGGCGATCGAAGCGGAGGCACCAAGAGGCGAATTATTCGAGGCGCTAGAGCGAGAGAGGGGCGAGCTGTTTGCCGATTCCATTCTTCAGCGCTTCCGATTCCGCGCTCCGGGCCACGCGACCCTAATCGCTACGTTAATCACCGCGACTTCAGTCAAGTTGCACAACTTTTGGTGTTGATATTGGCTATGGTTTTGGAGATTTTGTCGTTTAGTTTTAGCTTTTTCGCTTTTGGAGCTCTTCATTTTGAAGGTTGAAGCTTTGCCCGCATTTCGGCTAGCCTTTTTAGAGCTTTAGGTAGTTTTTCTATAGTTGTATGAGCTAAAATAGTTAAATTCAGGCCGTAAGGCAGGCGCACAGTATTGGCATGTCAATTGCCGTGCCGCGTAACCAGCATTTGACTACCCCTGACTCCATTGGACAGGGTTACCTTATGCGCACTTGGCTAGTTCTCTTTTCTAAGCGTTTCTTACTGGATTTCTCCCTCTATTCTTAAGTAAAATTTGCTAGTTTGCTTATAGCAACTTTTTACGTCCGCTGGGTGACTCTAACGCCATTTTTTACCTAAGAATGACACATAACCTCAAACATATCCCTCATCTATTTTTAACGGCTTCACCCCGCCCCAAAAATTATTCGAATTCCATTGGAGGAGTCCATTTTTGGTCGGGCGGCTCAGTTGCGCCTCCTTATCTGTCGGCACGGCTTCACAGCAGGGGGTCATACGCCGCCAAAAATCCATAGAAAAATGCAGGGGTGGGTGGGTGTCTTCTCCCGTCTGTTGCAATGGCGTCTTGGCAGCTGGCGCGTTTTATTGTCTTAATTTTCGACGGTTTTTTGTTATTGATTGGGAATTGCTAGGGGGTTTCTACTAGTTGGCCCCCGATTCCAGGCGTTTTTCGGGATTTACAAGACTTTTCGAGCATTCTCTACTTCCGGTTTACGACCAACTAACTTGGATTTGCTTCTTTACGAATTTTGATGCTTGTTCATGCATTTTCGATTTTTTTTTGAGCCGGCTAGCGATGGTTATTTGGGAATTTTTGTTGAACGGCTTCTTACTTTCTTTTGTTTCAACTTTCAGGCATGCTGGCAGGGTTTCTTTAGGAATTCCGGAAAATCGTGATGAATGTTGGTGCTCTAGGCAAATTAGCCGGATTTCTTTTTAGGAATTTCAATGCTTTATTGTGCCTTTTCTACTTTTTTTTGGAACGGCTGCAAGTATTTTACTTTGTCTTTTTCACTGAAAAGCTTCTTCTTTTCCTCTTGGGGAGGTTTTTTGGAGATGCTAGCATGGATTCTTTAGGAAATCTAGCAGAAACACTTTATTAAAATGTATATTCAGTCAAGCTAGAAGGCATTTTTAGTGAATTTCCAAGCCCTCACACCCTCACTTCCGTAAATTCCACTCATTGCCCTCGTTTTGACCTCGTGAATGCAGTGTTTGATTGAGGTTGTGGAATTGGGCGTGAGCCCAATTGCCCTCAACCCTCCAAACCATCGGCTGATATGAAAATGGCCTTGAAATTTGCCCTCCAGCCTGGGCTGCATTGCCTCCACGCCCAACATACTCAACCGGCAGCCCTCCTCCTCCTCCTCATCCCCCAATCACTCGATGAAAACCGATTCGTCGGGCGGAACCCTCATTTCGGCATCGCTCTCGCTCTCTTGCACTCTCTCTCTCTCTCACTCTCTCTCTCTCTCTCTCTCTCTCTCTCTCTCTCTTTCTCTCTCTCCCGCGACTAAAGGAACCGTCCTCCTCCGCCTGAGGCCTAATTAGCCGTTATGCGGTCGCGCTTTTGGCGTAAATTGCCTGCGCGGGCGGTAATTTTTGTGGCACTTGACTCCCGAATGATTCATTTTTAGCTTTTAGTGGTGGCAGGATAGCAGAGGTTTTTGGGGAATTTTCTGAGAGATTTTTTCATCTGTTCCTTTCTGATGGAGGATCCTAATCCCGCTAAATTTATATTCCGCTTTCTAATGGTAGTTTTTTTTGAGATTTTGTTGCTGGCAAACTAGCAGAGAAATCTAAGGAATTTTCGATACGCGCTTCATTGTGTTCATGTTTTTATTTTGTTTTGGGCCTGATGTTTGATGATTTAAGCGTTTAGGTAGATTTTTTGAAATTTCGTTCTTTTTTTTGACTTCCTGGTGCCTTTAAAAACTCATTATGCTAATCAGGCCACCAGCCACGTATTAACCCCCTATTATTTACCGGGTTTGGCGCGCTGTGGCTTTGCCTGGTTGAAGGGGAGGGACAGGTGTGTGATGGGGGGTGGGCGGTGGACAGAGCGTGAAAACATGGGCTTTTACCCAGCCCGATTTTACCTCCCCCACCCACCCTCTCAGCTGTTCCGTCACTTTACTATCAACGTATATACCCTAGGCGTGTGACTTTTAGATTTCGTGACCTGTCGCTACGGTATTTTGGTTATGGTAGCCCGAATTTTCTATTGAAAATGGAATTTTTAACATTAAATTTCTTTGCTAGACGTTTAGATTTTTTAATCATCGAATTTCGCAACATATTGTCTCGCCAAAATTTGACTTAATTCAGGAAAAGCAAATTTTCTACACTGTTTTAATTTGTCAGATTTATTTATAGGCTTTTTGAAGCAGTTAGTTTCGGCATTTAGGAATCTTCTACATTGTTTTAGGCTAATTTCATTACAGTATCGCGATTCTCCTAAAAAACTGCATTTTTCGTGAGTTCAAAAAAATTCTCAAGATTTGCCACTTTCTTTTATATTTGGGCCCGGTGCAAAATTCCAGACGAAACCAAATTCCGCCAAGGCTGCCCGATCCGCCGGGGATAATTATACACTTGTATATCTCGTGTTTTTTTTGCGCTGGCGCCCCGGTGTCAAGGCCGCAAAAACACGAGGGCCAGGGTGGTCCGCAAAAATTGAACCTATCGGTTTGTTTCCGGATCCAAATTGAGTTTTATCACTTTTGCGGGTGCGGCGCCGCGTCAAAAGTCGTTTCACGCCGTGAATTGGAACTGTAAAAAAATTAAAATAGATTTCAAACCTAAAACGCGCATAAAACCTAAAAGTCCTTCTTGCCGTTGCCCTCGTGTTCGTTCAGCTGTTTTCGATTAGTCGAGAAGAAGGATGGCACATGGAAGCCCCGCACCCACCCAACCCCATCCCCCCACTCTCACACACTTTCCCCTCCAGGCGCGTCCGGTTGGAAACAGGCACACTAATCATACCGACTTTCTAACGGAGGCTCGGCTTTTTTTAGATCTTAAATTCCATTAGATATAAATATCTGCGTTTTTTGCTAGGGAATCTTGTCCTAAATGGTCTCTGCTAGCCTGCCTCACTTCAATAGATCGTCCAAGCGCTTCCGGAACGAATTTATCGTTTTTCAGATTGTCTCGGCTAGCCTGCCCTGGGCTCTAGTGGCGGTCAAAGGTTCCTAAATGATCCCTGTCAGCCTGTCACGAGTTCCCTGAATTCCTAAAGAGTCTCTGTCTTGAATTCCGGCATTTTCTTTGGTTGTGTTGCTTCCTAAAACATCTCTGCTAGCCTACCATCGGTTCCTAAAAGATCTCTGCTAGTAGGCCTTAAATTCCAAAAGGATCTTGGCTATCTTGACCGGAGTCTTCGAAGATCTTTGCTAGCTGGCTATTTCCTAAATGGTCTCTGCTGGCCTGCCTGAATTCCTCAAACACCTCTGCTAGCGCTACCTTTTTCTTAAATGATCCCCGCTAGATTGTGTTCCATTTGCTAAATGATCTCTGCTAGTTTGCCTCGGATGTCATTCTGAGCCGCCGCTGCTAGCTGTGGGCTTCAATTGGTTTTGCTAGGTTGCCCGAGCCGACTGAAATAATTTTTCATCCTCAAATTGTCTCTGCTCGATTGCCATCCTATCACAATTTTCTTAAATGGTCTCTGCTACCCTGCCCGGTCCCTTTAAAACCCAAAAACCAGTTCCCCGAGCTTCGCCACCACATATTCCCAGTCTTTTTTTTGCGCGACGGCCGATTCCGAGTGCTTTGGCCGGAAAATGGCGGGGGGGTAGATGGGCGATAAATCGTTTGGTTGGGCTAACCGCTATGCGATATGCGAATCCCCTCCCTTTCCGCTTTTCCGCTTTTCGGCCGGATCATCGCCGGCGCCCGCCGGATTTTCGCCGCTTTTGCCGTGGCATAATGGGGCCAGGGAGGCCCATCATGATTCTATTTTTATGGCTTTTTGACCAGCATTTAGGAAAAACGGTACTACCAGAGAAAAACGTGAATTTTGAAATCTAAAAGTTTGGAACCGTATTTAAATTGGTTTGGCTGATTTTCCAGAAAGTATTACCATAATTAAATCGTTAAATATTGTTTTTTTCTTAAATATCGTTTAATTTTTGCTAATAAATTTTATTTCTATAAAAATAACAAACCGAATTTTAAAAGTGCCGTATTAGAAAAAACGCAAATAAAAAAGGCTTTTTTAATGTCGGTTTTCCCCGATATTACTTTATTTTGTGGCGGTTTTTTGCGATTTTCTGCCGAAATGAGAAAAATCATTTTCTGGAAATTAACTGTGACGAAAATGCATTGTGTAAAAATGTCATTTTGTGGACAATTTTCATTTTCATTAAAAATTTCGGGCCATTGAAATGTCCAAAAACTGATTTTCGGAAAAAAATTTCGACCAAATCACATTTCGTCAGGATGATCATCGATATTCGAGGTTTCGACAAATCGAAAATTTAGAAAAATTGGTTTTCAGCCTTTCTGGTTTTTGAAAAATCACAATAACCCATTTTTGCAAACAACCCATCCTCATTTGCAAAATGATTGCAGGTCTCCATTCCAGTTTTCGGTTTTTTTTAGTTGCATAATTGCAAGCATGGGGTGGGGAGGCATACTGTTTGCGCGGGCTCTACTCGAGTTCTACCACCCGACCTCGGCCTGCCGACCCATCTATTTACATTTTGTTGCTACCTGGCGTCGAGTGCGGGTGGGGGGGGGAGATAGTTAGCTTTAGAATGGGTGAGAAGGTTTAAGCCGGGTGGATAGGTTGATGGAGCTGAAAAACTGGGATCTGTTGGCTTGATCGCATCTGTGGAACCCATCACACATCAAGATTACAACGGGATAAAGTGCTAGGATTTTTGCAAATGGTCTCTGCTAACCTGCCTTGCCCAGCTCGTGTCCCTAATTTCCTCTGCTAGCCTGCTTTGCCTACCAAAATCCGGTCAGCCAAAATACCGATAGCCAAAAAATCCCTACAGCCATAAACCCGAAATACAAAAATCCCGATATCCAGAATCCCGATAGATTCTTGACACTGGTTCAAATGCCATTTCCCTATGAATAGCCATTTTGCATGTCGGCACTTTCTCTGTCGGTGTTTTGATCTGTCGGTATTTTTGCTGTCGGCATTCTGCCGTGATTGTGGGGTGCGGTCGTTTTCGTATTTTTCCGTCCTTTGAATCCTGAATGGTCTCTGTCAGCTTGCCGCGATCAGTTCTAGAACCTAAATGGCCTCTGCTAGCTTGCAGTTTGCGATCCTCAAATAATCGCTGCTAGCCTGCCCTATACAAACTTTCTTCCTACGCGTCTGCAGCCTTATAATCCTGCAAATAGTCTCTGCTAGCCTGCCTAGCTCATTTTGGATCCGCAAATGGTCCCTGCTAGCTTGCTCTCGACAAAATCTGTTCCTAAAAAACTTTCTAAAACCGCAGCGCGCGACGCAACGCACAAAAACTGTCCCGAACCGTGCGCGAACGTGTTGCACTCGGTTTTTTGGAACGCCTAATACCAGCCAGAATTCCGGCCTCGGGACACACACAGATCATCCCGGTTGATGGGGACAAGGTGACGCAAAAGAACAGAAAAAACCCGAGAAGCGGGCAACAACAGAAGGGGGGCAGACTGCAGGTATGCAAACAACCGAGACATGTCCCTTCACACTTTTGCTCTCTCTCTATCTCTCTCTCTCTCTCTCTCTCTCTCTCTCTCTCTGCCCGGGTCACGTCTTCTATGCCACCACAGCTCCGAGACAATACCCATGGCATCGTTTTACAATCAGGCCCGGTCGAGAATTTCGTCAACCCGCCGTCTGGCACCAATTTTCCTTAAAAAACTTTGCTGGTTTGCCCTTGATTTATACTTACGGCCTCAGTGTTCTAATGTTCACTGCTAGCAGATCCCAAGGTTTCGAGCCCTAAATGCTTCCCAAGTGGT
Organism: Mesorhabditis sp. LJ9110; assembly: GCA_038088335.1. Taxonomy (NCBI): domain Eukaryota; kingdom Metazoa; phylum Nematoda; class Chromadorea; order Rhabditida; family Rhabditidae; genus Mesorhabditis; species Mesorhabditis sp. LJ9110. The sequence continues at coordinate 65,674 of JBBGBA010000235.1, read as the reverse complement.
CTTTGCTAGCTGGCCCCGGTCAAGTTTTGCCACCACATCATCTCTGCTCGCTTGTCTCCATTCTTCAAGGCGATAACTGGTCCCAAATGGTCTCGGCCAGCTTGCCCTGCTCAAGTTTTTTCCTAGATCATCTCTGCTAGCTTGCCTTCAAGTTTAAAACGACGTAAATATTTCCCAAATAATCCCGGCTAGCTTGCCGTGCCCAGGTTTGATTCCGGCACGATCTCGGCTGCTTGCCCGTTTGGGTTTTCCCGTTTCATCAAAAACGCTACTGTAGATCTAAAGATAGACAAAGAGAGCGTTAATAGACACAACATCAAAAAGATTTATACTACGGTATCGCAGTGTACTTTAGGAACATGTGCTTGCCCCGTTGCGAAAAGTAACACCTGCCGATCACCGGAGTGCCATTGACCCGGATCGCGCACCTCACAGCCGTCTTTCAAGGTCGAAACAAGTTTCGAATTGTGCTCACAGATGTCTTTGGGTTATTTAAAAAGCTTACGTACTGATTTTTGGATTCGCGATTTCGGGACCGGCTGTCCAAAACATTGTTTGGCCTTTTTGCCGGGGCATAGATCTCCCACGATTTCCCTGTATTTCCATGAGTCGTCCCAATATTTTTGCACAGCGCCACATCGCCTTGAATTGGGTGCGATAATGGACCCGAGAAAGCGAGTGGGCTTCCTTTTTATTGCGTATTTTTGGTGGTGCTTTTTTGCGCCCGATGAAAATGAAAATCTCGTGAAAACTGTTTTGCTTCGATCGCTTTCTCTCTCTCTCCCTCGCTCTCTCTCTCTCCCTGGCTATCTCACCCTCTCTCTCTCTCTCTCTCTCTCTCTCTCTCTCTCTCTCTCACTCTCTCTCTCTCCATCTTCTCGATGTTATCCGAAATCACTGGCCCTCCTCTAGCTTCACTCCCAGATGGAAATGTTTGGATTTTGGGGGTTTTTGGGTCCCCGGGCGCGCGAGTGTGGGGATCTCAAGGGCTGACAGTTTGCGTTTGAGGTCATCCACCACCAATCCCTTTCTTTTCATCCAATTTCGTGGAATTTCGTCCTTTAAGGCCCTAAAAACTGTTCTCAAAGGATCTCTGCATGCTTGCCTTTCCCGGAAACGCACTTAGCGGCGCTAGATTGCAAGTATTTTTCAGTTTTTCGACCTTAAATTCTTTTTAACCCGTTGCAAATCGTTTCTAAATGATCTCTGCTAGTTTACCTAGTTTTCCGACGCGTTTTAAGGGGTTTGGGAAGTCAAATTCATCTAACACACTACGAGGGAAACCTAAAATGTCGAAAAATCTAGAAATTTTGATGAAATCAGACTCCCATCGTAGAAATCGACTGTTATCTCGGCCTAAGTCTAAACCTAAGCCCGAGCCTAAGCCTAATTTTTGCACCCGAAAATCCCCGTTAAGTGCCTGTAAATAGTAAAGAATTGTCCTCTCATCAACACAAAACATACAGAGACCCAGCTATCCATTACACGGGTTAAAAGACCGGCTTTCTCTCTCCTTTTTCTTTCTTTCTCCCCTCTTTTCCTTTCTCTCACTTGCTCTATCTCCTCGGAATGCCAGGGTGTCAAAAAGGGTGGGGGGCTGGGGCGATTAAAAAGGGGTGGCCCTTCCCACCCCCCCCCCCCCCCCCTTTTTGCCACCGGTAGTGGCATCCGGTTTTTAGCGCCCAACCTAAGATTGCCCTTACTTGACCCGAGACCGCAATTTCGGCGCGCCGTTGGGGCGCCTGTGGGGGAAAAGTGACTGTCTCTCTCTCTCTCTCTTTCTCTCTCGCTCTCTCTCACGCTTGCAAAAGTATACTTTTGAGAACGCTTTCATTTTCTAGACTTGGAATCCGAAAACATCTCTGCTAGTTGGCCCAGAATTCCTAAATGATCTCTGCTAGTTTGCTTCTATTTCTCAAAAGCTCTGGCTGAAATTCCCGCTGTTCCTTAATGATCTCTGCTCGGCTGCCTGAAAGTTTCTAAATAATCTCTGCCAGCTATTTTGCCACCTTTTCCTTCCATACCCGTTCGAAATGTATGGTTGTTTCTTCCGCCCAACCCCACTTTCCTCACTTCCTGTTCCCTTTAATTTCCGCCTGAATGGACCCTGAAGCATTGGAGGGCAGGAAAAGCCGTTGGACCAAGTCTATGTCCATCCACATGTCCATTTTGGGCTTTTTTCTGTCCCCCTGTTCGGGGGTGGAGAAGCCGTCTTTATTTGCGCTCTCAAAAACACTTCGACACTCCACACCCCCCAACAAGGAGAAGAACGGCTTCCCCCTCCCGTGACCTCCCCCTAAAAATGGGCAGCACCACGTTCTCGAGGCGAGAGAGAGCGAAAGAGAGAGAGAGAGAACGGCAGATAGATTTTCCACCACTTGTTTTCGGCTTCCTCGGCGAATGGTCACTGAATGCCGTGACCATTTTAAATTTTCATTTTTCTATCTGGGACTTCGTTTTAAAGGACCAATTAAGGTTATTTTTTATCCTAAAAATGACCGAAGTGGTATGGAATGGAAGGCAAGCTAGCAGAGATTATTTTGGGACCGGGCGAGCCGGCAGAAACTCTTTGAGAATGTCGTCAGTTTCGCTCTCTTTTTCTCTTCTTCTCTCTCCTCTCTCTATCTCTCTCTCTAGCTCTCTTTCTATCTCTCTTTCTCTCTCGCTCTCTCTCCATCTCTCAGAATCCCTCTCCTGCTCTTTTTCTCCTCTCAATCCGATCTCGTTTAGGATTCTTTTCAAAGGCAAGCTAGCAGAAACCATTTAGGAAACCAAGAAGCAGGCAGAAATCCTTTAGGAATTCACAGAGCAATCTAGCAAAGATCATTTAGGAATTTGATTGTTAATGAGGGGGTTTCCCCAATCATAGTGTTATTTGGGAGAGAAAAGAGAAGAGAAAGAGGGAAAAAGGAGGAACACTGCCCCCTTTACATTTTTCCCGTGGCTGACCGGCGTTGGGGGGTGGGATGAATGGTCATGCCCTCCACATACCCCATTCCCCAATTATTCTGGTTTTTCTGGGTTTTATGGTTTAGGATACTTTAACCCCTAGTTCTAAATTTCATTCCCTTTTCCAAGTGTTTAATGATATTTCAAATTAACCTAAAAAAATTAAAGGTTAAGATATTTCGATACCTTTTTGAATTTTTGAAAAATTAATTTTGTTGCTAATGGGGATTTTTAAGGAAATTTTAAATTCAAAAGTTTTTTTTTATTTGGCGGACTTGGTTTTAGGGCGTTTTTATCGAAAAAATTCGCTTTTTTTCTGGCTCTAAGCCAATATTTTCTCTTCATAATTTTTTCCCCATTTTCAATTGTTTACTACTTTTATTGCCGGGTGGGAATGTTTTTTCAGGGTCAGCCTTCAACAAACGGAAAGATTTTTTTTAAAAATAGTTGTTTTGTTTCGACATAATTTCCTTATTTTTATAACTTTATTATTTTTTTTATTAAAAAACCACCCCCCTTTTGGGCCTTTTTCTAAAACCCCCCCCCTTTTTTTTCTTTGCGGGTTTTTTTTTTTTCCCCCCCCTTTTTCCCCTTTTCTTTTCCCTTTTTTTTTTCCCTTTTCCCCGGGGTTTTTCCTTTTCTTTTTCCCTTTTTCCCAACCCCCCCCCCCCTTTTTTTTCCCCCCCTTTTTTTTCCCAAGCACAATTTTAAATTTTCCCCCCCCAAATCCCCCCAAGATCTCCCCCCTTTCCCCCCCGGGGTTTTACGTTTACCGGGGAGGGGGCCATGGGGGGGGCCCAAAAAAGGAAATCCAGGCCAAAGGGGGGAAATGATAGTTTTATTATTTTTTTCCCCCCCCTGGGGCCTTTTTAAAAAGGGGGGAAATTTTGGAAATTTTTTTCTTAAGTCGGGTCTTTTAATGCATTGCAACTATTTCCCCCGGGGGTTTTCTGTTTTTTTTTTTGGCTGGGTGCAAGTTTTTACCACCTTTAGGTAAATTTTTAGGAAAGTCAAAAAACCCCCCTTCGTTTTTAGCGAGAAAAGAGCCCTTTGCCTTTAAAACCCAAAATTTTTGGGGAGGAAAAATTTTGCCCTTTTTCGGCTTTAACCCCCTTTCGCCTTAAATCGAATTTAAAAATTTTTCCCGACCGGGGGGTAGGCTGCAAGTTTTTTGATTTCCCCAAAAAAAAATGGAAGGAAATTTTGGGTCATTGGGGTTTTTTGCTTAAACCCCCTTTAAAATATATTTATGACAGCCAGGATAAGCTTGCAAATTTTTTTAACTTCACTTTTCGTTTAAAACGCGGATTTTGCATTCGAGGCAAGCTAAAAGGGCTAATTTCGCTGGCAGTCCCCTGAAAATTGTTTTGATCGGCTATGGCAAGCTAGCGGAGACATTTCACTTGACTATCCCTTTAAAATCAAAACTCCAGGTTATCCCGGTGTTCAACCACCGCCCACCGGGATTCAAATTTCACCCACCCCACCCCGGGCTTGATCCCATTCATCCGGGTGGTTAGAGCCACCAGGGAGGGGTAGAGGGTGTTGTATGTATGCACACGATATGTCAGACACACACACACACACAGACCCCTTACTGACTGACTACCCCCCACACCACCTAGCCCACCCTCAAACAAACGCCGGAACGGCAAATTTGTGCTCCCGCACCCAGGGCCCAGCGGCCCTGGGTGGGGCCCAGCCTGATGGAACCCGTTCCTGGGTTCAGGTTGGGGTTGGAACAAGACTGACTGTCGCTCTCTTGCTGTCTCTGCCTCTCTCTCTGTCGCGCTCACTGTCCCTCTCTCTCTCTCTCTCCCTCTCGCTCTCGCTCTGTCTCTCTCTGCCTGTCCTCTCTAGCGCTCTCTCTCTCTCTCGCTCTCGTCCCCACGCCGCTTAACCCTCATTAACTGAGACCTAGCCCTGGTAATCTGTGTCTTGTTCCATTTGCATCTTGATAATTTGCATATTACCGAATTTTTGGAATTACATGTCGTAATGTCAATTTCTAGCGTTCCTGCGTTCTCTCCTTGAAATCTTTAGGAAGCCGTTAGAAAGTATTATTTGACTGCCAGGTACCCTTAGAATGCTAATTTTCAGTTTGGAGCAAGCTAACCGAGATTTTTTGACCTGCGATGCGTTTAAAATATTTTTCTGTCTTCAGGGCAAACTAGCAGAGCTTCTTGGCTATTCGACGACCCTCGAATGCCCGCTAATGAATTCTTTTTGTCATAGTGGTTACCAGCAGCGATTTTTTTGATCTGCCAAGCCCTTTAAAATGCGAATTTTTGACTTGGGGCATGCTAGCAGAGAACCTTGGCTATTTGGAGAGCTTCAGAATGTCCTAAATTTTTTTTTAATGCTCGTAATTTCATTAGCAAGATTTTTTAACCTTACCATGAGCTTTAAATGCTAATTTGTTGCTAATGGCAAGCTAGCAAAGGATCTTTAACTTGTCTGTTCCGTTAAAAGCCGTTATGGCAGGGCTTCTTTGAGGTGTCACACCCTATTCAAAAGAACTTGGAACTGGAAAGGACTTTTGCTGATCTCTCTCTTTCCCTTCTCTCTCTCTCTCTCTCTCTCTCTCTCTCATTTGAAAAACTTATCCTAGCCCGGGCGCCCTAGGGCCCGAGCATTATTGTGGTGGCCTCCCTGGGGCGCTCACAGCGTGGTGCGTGGCGCGTAGTGGCCATCGTCGTCGTTGTGTGTGTGCTGTAATGTGTACGCAACCGGGTGGAGCCAGAGAGAGAGAGAGAGAGAGAGAGAGGGAGACAGAGAGGCACGATCAAGCCGGGGCCATTGATCCCCCTTTTCCCGGTTTGCACGGATCGGGGGCTAATTTTTGCAGAAGTACGATGGGCTACAAAGTACACTGATTTAATGGAATACCGTAATCACCTTAGAATTGCTAATAGATCTGGAAAAAAACCGAATCGGAAAAACTGATTTTAGATTGAGTTTCAATTGTTGTTCTGCGCGGTTCTCTCTCGCTCTCGCTCCTTGTTACTCTCTCACACTCTCACGCTCACTCTCTCTCTCTCTCTCTCGCACTCGTTACTGTGATTTTTTGGCGGTTTTCTTATTGGTTTTACTTCTAATGCCGTTGTCGAAATCATATTTTTGAATTTGCAGATGACAGAGGACACATTCACGTGTCGAATACAGTACATCAACGATGCCGACCCGTTTGCCACCACCTCCAACTGCTACCTGGAGCCGATGAGACCGGTTCGTGATTCTTACAGGACACGCGAAGACTGAATTTAGACATTAACGCTTTTTTAAAGTTGAACTTATGCAAATTAGCTTTTTCCCACGCTCAAGGTGTGTGAGAATTGGTATTAGACAAATTAGATGAATTAAAGCTGGCATTTACTAATGAAAATTGGTGTATTCAAATTGAGCACCATGCAAATTATGGGTTTGGAATTTCTGAGCTTTTGAATTTTCCGTGGAGGAAATTGCTACTTTGAAAGCTTGATTGCCATTATTCGTTTTTATATAGGTAGGTAACGTGAAAAACTTGTCATATGCAAATTGCAGTTTTCCGAACACTACCTGATGCAAAATAGGTGTTTTTCATAGCTTTAGGTATTTTTCTGTATGTTAAAAATTATTGGGCTAATTCGGTACTCCACATTTGAGGAAATTCCTCTTTAAAGGCTCCCTAAAGGCAAAAATCCACCAAAATGAGCACTACCCCTATCCAAAATTGGCATTTTACAATCTCCCGATTCCTTGCAGGTGACCTTCGCCTTCCGGCTATACGACCCGGTGGGGGAGCAGATACCCGATGTTATTCGGACACTACGGGCACCCCATAAGGTATGATAGAAGCTATCGACGATACCTTAAATTGATTTTCAGGCCGGCGATTCAGCGTTACAAGTGTATAAAGGGCTAGAGGGAGGCGGAGGCGATTTCCAGACGTACCTCGACCCCGAGCTGACCCTCGCCGACCAGCAGGACGAGCTGGAGGTGCTCAAGTCGGACGCGTGAGTGTTTTATGCTAATTTTCGACTCGAATTCCGTCCGGCAGGTTGAGTTTATTTCTTGACAATTCATTAAATGCTGTTAAATTGATTATTTTATGAAAATAATCTTCAAAAACTCTCTGAAATTAGGTAAATTAATCTGTAATAAATTTTGAACGGCTTAAAAATGGATTTATGCAAATTTTTCGTACTAGTGGACCCGAAAATTTGTTTACCCTCGCCCCGGATTACGCCCATTGTGCCCGTGAGGGCATTATGACCTCGCGGTATGCAGGGGAGAGGGTAGTACCCAATTACCTGGGGTGTTTACGGTCCTAAGGAACCGTCATGGTTTCTCAAATGGTCTTTGCAAGCATGCCTCTCTGCGTTTCTCGCTCTTTCCTCTCGCTCTGTCTGCATGTCTCTCTCTCTTCCTCTCAATCTCACCCTCTCTCCTCTCCTCTCTCTCTCTCTCTTCTCTCTCGCTCTCTCTGTCTCTCTCTGTCTCTCTCTCGTGCTCTCTCTATCTCTCTCTCGCTCTCGGCCTCTCTCTCTCTCTCTCTCGGCCTCTCTCTCTCAACCAAAGATGCAATTCTTTTCAAAACCGGAAATCGGCAGTTCGATACCGGGAAGGCAAGCCAAGATTCTTCAGGAATTTCCGTCATTTTTTAAACCACAGTAAAGCCAAAACTGAGCACGCGAAACAGCTCAACCTCCCCCAACCACTCCTGGCACCATTTTTATGGCTTCTCGAATTGACACTCCCCGCCGAAAGGGCTGATGCTCCTCAAAATGCACCCCAGATCGACATCTCCCCCCTCTTGCTCCCGGAAAGGATACGGCCCTTTGAAGGGGAAGAGACAAGAACCTGCTCCCCCTATTCCGCACCATTCCTCTGGACACCCCCGCCCACCGCGAAATTCGGCGAGATCCCCCCTCTTTCCCAGCTCAGCCTTTATTGCCATATTCACGTTCCCACACTCGAGGCCCCGGAATTGATTACGCGATGATACTTGGGGCTTTGGGATTTGGATTCGGCTGGATTTTTTAGTATTTTTGGGTTGCGGTACGCTACCTACGTTAAGTCAGCAAAATTTGCTCTCTATTGCTCAATCTTTTTCTCTATCTCTCGCTCTCTCTCTATCTCCCTCTCCCTCCCTCTCGCTTTCTTTTATTGTTTTTGGTGTCCGAAAGGTTACAGTACGCTTCATACCTTAAATTGCGGGAAATTCATGCTCCCTCACACTCTGTCACTCTTTCTCTCTCTCTCGCTCTCTCTCTCTCTCTCTCGTTACCTCTCCGTCTCTCACTCTCTCTATCTCGCTCGCTCTCTTTATTCATCTCAATTTCTTGTCTTTTACAGTACCCCATGGCGCGCTATAATTCCCCGAGCAGCAGCCAATTCCACTACGCTCCTCCGGCCGCCCCCTCAAATTTGCGGACCTACGACATCGACCTGACCATCCATATCGATGCCACAACCAGCGTGGCCACCCCCAGACTCGAGCGGATTACCTGCCAATTCTCAGATCCACCTCAGTCTCACTTGAACGGTCCTTTAAAACCAGAATCCAGTCGATTCCCACGTCGTCCTACCGTACTTGAGCCGGCCTATCCTCAGGCTACGATACCTACATTGACGAGATTTCCGATTCCCTACAATCCACCCGCGTCGGTAGGAGCCTCGCGTAGCCTCGATTTCCTAAGCTACAAAATACAACAAATTACCCGAGAAATTCGGCATTATCTGCCACTCTAGCCAAATTCCAAGCAAAAGAGGAACCTGAAAAAAACTTTAAAAGTTTCGATATTCCCCTGGATGGCCCTCCAAATTATAATGATTTCACGAGAACCCCAAAAGTGCCCCCAAAAATCGAGGAGCCCTGGAAAAGCCCCAAGCTCCAGCGCCAAGACATTGAACACGCCTTCCGCAAGGAGTACAGCCCCGCGGTGGCCACCAATCGATACCCCTTTCGCGACCGCGTGGAACCAAAGCCTCCCGAGGGGCTGGACGCCAAGCAGTTCAGGCAACAAGCCGCAAAAACAGTCAACCTGGAAGCAGACCAAGATTGGCGAGGTGGAAGTGGAACGACGGGGCCAAGCAGCTCAAGAACGGGACTCGTGGGCTCGAAATGGGCAAGGGGAGGTGATCAACAAATTCAAGGAGTACGGGGCCTCCAATTTCCGGTGAAAGAACGAGTTGGAAGTCAAAATGGGCCAAACCAGCTGACCAACGATTGAAGCAGTACCGGATACTCGAAAACCCACCGGAATCTCAAGCGCCCGAACGACTCCAACCCCTTGGCAAACCACTGAAGCCCCAAATCCAAGCCTGGCAAGCTCGAAATGGTCAAGTTCAATCGACCAACGACCTGAAGCAGTACGGCACGCTACAAATTCCAGTGAAAGCTCAAGCTCCGGGGCTTCAAGATCGAGCTTGGGCGGATCAAAATGGGCAAAATCAGGTGCAGGACCACTTCAAGGAGTGCGAGATGCAGACGAGGACGCCAGCAAGTACAGCCTCGAGGCAACAAAATCAAGTCGGCGAGGCTCGAAATGGGCAAAAATGCCAGATCTCGGATTTCCCGAGCCTGAACGTCTTGCTCCCGTACACGAAATCAGCGCCCAGCTACGCGACGCTCCCGCGAACACCTCAAAGTCGTCGGGAGATACCAGCGGAAGTATGGGAGCCACAGCAGAAGCCGCTGCAGCTCGAGGAGCAAGAGATTTTGGAGACCGAACTAGGATCGGGCTCGAGAAAAAGCTCAACCTCGAGCTGGAGAGCAACAAAACCTCCGAAGCCTCCCAATTTAAAAGCACCATCAAGCCAAAACCCAACTTCCAACTCCCAAAATGGGAAAAGCCGTCCGGGGGCGGGGTGGCTGACTTCCGGGCACGATTCGAGAGGCGCGACGACTCCAAACAGTCCGAGCCCGAGCTCCCTAAGCCGGCTGCAACACAGTCTCACCTTCCACCAGGCGATGCCGGTCGTCTGGGAGCAGTTCAGCAGTCAATCAAAGGACAAGCTGAAGCCGTCCAAGAAATCAAAGACCATGCCAAACCTGAAAACAATACCGGACGACATCAAGGAGACACCAGTCTAGTGATAGCTCCTGCTACAGTAGCAGAACGACCCCGGCAACGAGTACAGCCAATTCGAGCTAAACCAGAGGTGGCCGGCGAGTCCGAGGAGTTCGACTCGGAGGAGGAATTTGACTGGGAGGCTGAGTTTAGGAGGTTCGGGAGTCTAGGAAAACCAAATCGTTTAAATCTAGCCTTAAATGGGAAAATTAAACTTAAAAACGAATTATAGGTCCTGATTCGAATAACGTGCATTTTAACGATAAAAATTTTACAAAAATATAAATTAGGAAAAGCACAATTTATGCCAATGTATGCAACATTTTTCAGTCGTCGCTGCAGCCTGGTGCTCCGCACGCAGACGACGCTCCGCGTGAAGACGATCATTGGTCAGTTTTTGGGGGGTTTAGCGCAATTTTGAGGTCCCTAATTTTCATATCGCAACTCGCCTTTAAAGTCAAGTTTTTATATAGCGTAATTTATTAATTTAAAAGCCATCAAAAATAGTTTAAAAACCGATCGACCGCATGCAAATTTAGAACTGGCGAAATTGCTGCTATTCAAAACAGTTGATTTTTATAAATTTAGATTTAAAATTCTATGCAAATTGTGCTTGACTTTTGCGTTTCGAATTAAAATTCGAATTTCAATTAAAATTTATGAAATGGTCATTATTTTCCCAGATATCGTAATTTCTCAAGATTTCAAGGAATCCCGGTGTGTAAAAAGGCTATTTATCGAAACGCTAAAAATTTGACATTATGCAAATTAAGCAGTATTCCAAGCTATTTAACCCTCCATTTTTCAGACAAACTCCTAAACGCGGGTGGCCGTGATCAGAGACGGGCCTTATTTTCGTTGAAGCAGATTTTCCAAGTATTTTTGTATTTTATACCTTTTCTACCGTACCCCATTCCAGGATGACAAAGATTTGGTGCATGAATTTGTACAAAATGGAGGGCTGGACTGTATGATTCGGCTGGGTCGAGTGGCCGATCAGAATCATCAGAATTACATCTTGAGAGGTGAGCTATATTCCTTTAGCGATCTCTGCTAGCTTACCCCGGCCTTTGTATTTTCCTAAATGACCTCTGCTAGCTCACGCTGGTCTAGCAAAATTCCTAAATGATCTCTGCTAGTATGCCCGGCGCTTCAAGCCTTCCTAAATTCTGCTAGCTCACGCAGGTCTAGAAATCCTCCTAATTATGTCTGCCAGTTTGCCCTGCCTTTCAAAAGCTCCTAAATGATCTCTGCTAGCTGCCCTCCACTCCCGCTCCTTTCCCCTCCAGCTCTAACGCTCAAAAATGCGCAGCGGGAGTCTCACTCCCGGGATTCCAGCCCCCTCCCCGGCCGTTATCATATCGGTGGGAATGGGCTGTGAGGGCGCCCCGGGGCATGATTAATTAGGCGAGAGCAAGAGAGCGAGAGAGAGAGAGAGAGAGAGAGAGCGAGAGGAAGGACATTTGAATTTCACTGGCTTTCACTCATTGGAATCCGGAGAAATTTCGGCTCCCGGGGAGGCTAATCTATCGTTCGAGGGGAATTAGTGAAAATTGGGGGAGTTCATAAAAAAGAAAATACATTTACCGTATCCTAAAGGTACTGAGAAGCCAGGAAAACGCCGCAAAGATCTACAAAACGAAAAACTAGAGTGGCGCTTATTCAAATCAGATTTGAATAAGATTCAAATTATTCAAATCAAGCCGATTTGATTTGAATTGGAGCCGATCAAATCAAATCAAATCGATTTGATTTGAGTTCCCAGTTCAAATCAAATCCAGCCGATTTGAATAATTTTTTCCCCATTTTCCAGCGTCCCAGTTAACGATTCCATATACATTTCCTATTGTTTTTACCCCATGGCTATTCCAAAGAAAAAGCATTGCGCAGGCTAAATCTGACAAATAAAACCGTCTAGCTCAATTTTATATAAAGGTCATCAAAACGCCCCATGAATTATTCTAAAGGACACCTAAATGTGCAGAAACGGCGCTACCAAAAACCCTCCGAACCGCCGAATATCAATTTGCATCCCAGATAAGCCTGTTGTTCAAATCCCAAATCAAATCGATTTGATTTGAGTTGGCCAGCCCCTATTTCAAATCAAATCGATTTGATTTGAAGTTGATTTTTGGCACTCAAATTTGCTAATTCAAATCAAATCAATTTGAAGCCGATTTGATTTGAATAAGCGCCACTCTACGAAAAACTCAGGGCTAGCCAGCAAAGGCCATTTGGGAATTGCGTTACTGGGTTTTCTGAAGGTTTTTGCCAATTTCTGGCTTCGGAGTACCTTTAAAAACATCTTTTTTTAGCTCTTGGGCAAGTGATGCTGTATGTTGATGGTATGAACGGAATCGTCGCCCATAACGCGACCATCCAGTGGCTGTACGAGCTGTTGGACTCACCGGTACGTTTTTGAGTCCGTTACGCTCCTCTCTACCCCGTAGTACAGTCCGTTAAGTTCCTCTAGTACCGTATATAGTAACCTCTGTCCGTTGTCCATTGTATCGTCCCGTACTGTCCGGTGTCCACTTTCAGCTGTACGACGAGAAGGAGCGGAAGGAGATGAGCCCCTACAGGCAGGAATGGGTAGGATCGTGTACTTCGTAGTTCCGTGTTCTCTGTTGCATGCTGGAATTGATGGAATTGGACGGAAAATGCTAAAAATCCGAAATTTTTAGTTCCGCTTGGTCGTGAAAACGGCACTGAAGCTGCTCCTCGTCTTCATCGAGTACAACGACAACAATTCACTGCTCGTGCTCGCGGCTGTTTCGGCTGTTGATAAGGCTTCAAGTGGGTGCAATTTGAATTTTTCGTTTTTTCGAAGTTCGGTGTTTTAAAGGGACCTGGAAGGTAAAAACTTTTTACAGATTTGTGTAGAAAAATACGTTATTTACAAACTTTTAATTCTTATGATTTTTGATTATTTCCAGATCGTTCTGATTGGACCCTGTTGGTGAAGGCGGTCAGCGAAAAGGACTGTCCGGATCCGGAAACGCTTGTCATCGGAATGACGGTGATTAACAAGGCTCTTCACGGAATCCCCGATCGGGTAAGTGAGACAGAGAGAGAGAGAGAGAGAGAGAGAGCGCTCAAGAGAGAGAAGAAAAAAATCTTGCAATTTTAGGATACTTTCTACGACTGCACCGACACGCTGGAGGAGCTCGGCATGGACAAAGTGATGAAGCAATTGGTGGGTATTTTGTAAAATTGATTGTCTAAATCTTGTAAAAGTTGTGATGTCAATATTCAATCTATTACGGTACTTTTACTCTATATTTTTTTACAGACCGCGACCAATAACAAGGAGCTGATCGAGCAGTGTAGATTGTATGAGAGGGAACTGAACCAGGTGCGTAATTTTAGGTATTACCAGGGAGATTCGGAATTCTTTACGGGATACGCTCCACGTATCGCTCCACCCTACGGGATACGGCATACCACCTAAAAATGCAAAAATACTATACCGAAATTCGAAATAACGGCTACGTGGAAGTTGATTTCAGGAAGACGCCGCCGAAGAGGGTAGCAGTGATGCCAGCGATGATGGCACAGCGAGATTACGGTAGTTTTAGTGTATCCAGAAAACTTCAGGAATTTTTCAGGCCAGCCGTTGTCTCCAGAGCTTCCTCAAATTCCTCGCAAGATCGTCGTTCATTAATGCGGAGACGGCATCAGGTTGACAATTTCGACAACTATGATTATAGAAATTACTCCAGGAATCCCTGCAACGCCAAGAAGAACACCTCTCCGTCACTCAGAATCGCCAGATGTTCGAAAAGCCGAATGCTAGGCCGTAGGTTAATCCAAACCTAATGCAGTCATTTATTGCAGGCTAATGCACCTAATGCAGGCTGTCAGTCGTAGTCGAATCTCAGAAAAAAATGTTTATAACGACGTTCTAAAACTGTTTTAGTTTTGAAGTATCTCCTTGAGATTCGATCTTCGATTTTGGTACTTTACAAGATAGCCAACTAGATACAATAGGCTTACCTGGATTTTTGTCTAGATTAGCACTATTTTTTAGCGTCTCCCCAGAACCCCCACGCCAGCCCCTGGCTTCTTCCTGGAGGACCGAGCAGTCAAAGACGCCGGAACCGAATAATAACCATACGGTAGGTGGAGGGCACGATGTACCGGAGCAGGAATTACTGTAGAATCGCGATATTATAATGTGGACTTCAACAAATTACTTTAGACGCCATATTTAGGAGGATCATCGCCAAAAAAGCGTTTTATTTAGTTTTTCTCGGCTACCGTAATCCATTAAATTTTTGAAAAATGGAATTTTGTAGAGAATTTTCTGGTTTATCTGATGAGCACGAGCTTGGACTAAAAAATTAGTCAAAGCGCTCAAAACAGCTATTTTCTTAGATTAAAATAATAGTAGAAACCAGCGGGGAGGGGCCGCTTCGCGACTCTCCCCCGCTGGACCTCGTCTAGGCCTTATGAATCGAGCACCCTTCCACAGACAGTTATCCTGAAGAAAGAAAAACCCATCTCCCATGCAAAGCTCTTTGTATTGGCATGCGGCGCAAGATTGAACTGTTAGTCTCGTTATTAGGCCTGCGGCGCATGTTTGATCGGCTAGGTCGCTACCTCATCCTGCGGCCCAAGCTTGAGGATTAGCCTCCTTTTTGGCCTTTGGCGACAGCTGAGCGGCTGGCTTCGTTCTAAAGCCTGCGGCGCTAGCTTGAGCGGCTGGCTTCGTTCTGAAGCCTGCGGCGCTAGCTTGAGCGGCTGGCTTCGTTCTGAAGCCTGCGGCGCTAGAGCGGCTGGCTTCGTTCTAAGCCTGCGGCGCTAGTGAGCGGCTGGCTTCGTTCTGAAGCCTGCGGCGCTAGCTTGAGCGGCTGGCTTCGTTCTGAAGCCTGCGGCGCTAACTGGCTTCGTTCTGAAGCCTGCGGCGCTAGCTTGAGCAGTTAGCTTGATTCTAAGCCTGCGGCGCTAGCTTGAGCGGCTGGCTTCGTTATAAAGCCTGCGGCGCTAGCTTGAGCAGTTAGCGATTCCTTGGCCTGCAGCGCATGCTTGAGCGGGTAGCTTCATTCTATAGGCTGCGGCTTGAGTGACTAACTTCATAATAACGTCCTTACACGGAAATCCACTCCGAAACGCGCTTTCCGAGCAAAAAGCAAAACAACTAAAATGTCCGAGGATCGAACCTCCGATGGTTAGATTAGCACGGCGAAACGCTAACCACTACACCATGCAATGCTTGGTAGCACGCGCCAAACACCCGTTTTATGTCTCAAGAGGACTGCCCGGGCAGGGAAGGAAAGGCATCGAGAGGCAGATCCAAAGAGACGACCAAACTCGCGAGTGCAACTGGCAAGAATGAGGAAATTTGTATTTTTCACATTATGCAAATTAGCCCTCCGGACCCCAAAAATCAATAAAACCGGCTTTAACTTTGTTAACTTGTATTTTATCGGGATTCTGAAAGCGCCATCGGAAAGAGGAGGGTCGATTCCCCCGGGTGACGGAGAATTAAGGCATTTTATGCACGGGAAGGCCCTCAAATCGGGCCTCGAAAGTGACGGCCGGACACACACACAGACAAAGATACGCGACCAAATTATATAAGGTAGGATAGATAAATTGATTTTTTAGCCTGCCCCGACCATCTCCACGTCGCCCGACCTTTCGAAGGAGCGCAAGATCCCCGAGCCGATCAAGCTCATCGAGAATCAGGAGAACGAGGTCCCAGATGAGGTGGCGGAGGACGAGAAGCCGGTCAGTCTCCTTAAACCTAAGCCTAAGCCTCAGCCTAAGCTAACTAAGTTAGTAGTTTTCTCTAGTCTAAGCTTTCTCTGGGTTTTTAAACCCTAAAAAAACACTCTTCTATCTCCACCCAACTATCGATTAGTTTTAAACAGACCTAAATACCTCCAATTTTCCCCTAAAATCTGCCCCTCCAACCGTAACCTTCGCAGGTCAAAGCCCCGCCGCCCTCCTTCCCGACGTTGTTCTCCCCCACCGAGAGCAAACATATGGACTTCCCGGAGCCGTCCACCTCCACGGCTACGCCAGCCACTAATTACGGCAGTTCCGGCATTAATGGCTATCAACGTGATATCCACAGCCCGCCCCCTCGAGCACAGGTGGAGTTGTTGGATTTGTGTATATAATTTAGTTATATTTTTGTTTATTTAGTTTAGTAAATAAATTTAAATGGATTTTTCACCCTCTGTTTTATAATTCAAAAGTTTCTTCTTAAAGCATAGCAAATTTCAAAAATGCAATTTACAAAATTTAAAACTTTGCATGAACAACTTAGAATTGTCCTCTGATAAAAAAAACACATTAATTCGTCAACTAAATTATTCAGTTGTTAAATTCACTAACTTTTTAACTTCTAGAGGCCTTAAGTTTTGAGTTTTAATAACTTGATTTTTGGAACTTCAGCATGGTTTTCTTAACAAAAATATTTTTATCAATTTAATCTTCCATTAAAAAAATACTTAAAATCGATGGGAATTATGCCTACCATTAACGCTCATTTTTTTAGATCGAGAAAGACGATGGCGAGGGCTCTGATTCCGGAACCACCAATTGTTTTGCGGCTTTATTACAAAAAAGAGCAGCCAAGGCAGCTGAAGGGAATCGGGCCGCTTTTGAGCCAAAGATGAATGAGGGGGAGATGCAGTGGAATAGGGTATGTTGCTCTCTCTCACGCTCTCTTTCGCTCTCTTGCTCTCTCACTCGCTCTCTCTCCCGGTCTCGCTCTAAAGCCTCTCTCTCTCTCTCTCTCTCTCTCTCTCTCTCTCTCTCTCTCTCTCTCTCTCTTTTTCCAGGCTGCCGAATCCCTCAAGTCTAAGCCGTTGATCATCAACGACCTCGACTTCAGCGAGTTCCACGCTGACGAGTACGAGCAGGACCCGTTGGTAGGTGTTTATCGGTTTAATACTTCGATACTTTTCATACTGGTTTAATATTGTAATTATTTAATTCAGCCGATTCTACCGTAACCTACCTAATAAATACAATATTTTAGGTGATGGCCCGGCAAACGATACAACAAGAGAAAATCGCAGCCGGTGGCGGCTTCATCCCACCTCCGCCCGGAAGTATCCCATTACCACCTCGATGTAGGTTTTGAAGCATTTAAGGTAGCTGCAAAGGTCATATCTAGGCGCGGTAATGGAATGATATGACATGAAGGTATCTGAAAATGCGTTTATTTCTATAATGCTTATTAACCGATTTTCAGTACAAAACGGCGCCCACCTTGCCCCACCTCCGCCTCCCCTACCGGGAGCAGGAGGTGTCCCTCCTCCCCCTCCACTGGCTGGCGCATTCCGCGACTCATCACCCCTACCCAAGACCAACACGTTGAGACTGCATTGGAAAGCAGCGCAAGCTGAAGCTCCGCCAGTACCGACGTTGAAGAATAAGGTGGGAGCTGGCAGAGGACGTTTAGGAATTGTGGGCAGGCTAGCAGATATCATTGAGGAAGCGAGGACGGTTTTGCATAGATCATCGAGGATTTGACTCGGTTTTCAGGGTACCTTCTGGAAACAGCTCGACCTCCCGGCAATCGACGCCAGCAAGTTGGCGCAGCTTTTCGAGGCCAAGGCGAAGGATAGTGGCGTGAAGGTGAGCTTCTCTCTCGCTCTCTCTCGCTCCCTCTCACTCTCCAACTCTCTCTCTCTCTCTCTCTCTCTCTCTCTCTCTCCGCTCTACCTCTCGCTTCAGAAGACAAGCGGTGACGTGAAGCCTCAAGTCCTGCAAGTCCTCTCCCTGAAGCGATCCCAGACGATCAACATCGGATTGACAAAATTGCCACCGGTCAATGTGATCCCAACAGCCATCATGGTAAGTTTCTATCGGGTTTTAAAGGAGCCAGGAAGGAAAATCCATAACCCATATGCATTTTAGAAATTTGACGCACTCGTTCTGAACAAAGAAATGATCGAGAAGATCCTACGTGAAATGATGCCGTCCACAAAGGAAATTGAGGAGATTGAGAACAAGCAGGTCGGTCGGCAGGGCTGCCAGTCATTACTTCGAAAATCATTACTTCGAAAATCATTACTTCGAAAAGTCATTACTTCGAAAAGTCATTTCTTCGAAAAGTCATTACTTCGAAAAGTCATTACTTCGAAAAGTCATTTCTTCGAAAAGTCATTACTTCGAAACGTCATTACTTCGAAAAACATGCATAGCACGCACGCTAATTGACACCATCCTGCCTCTACCGGTCCGTTTATTCGATCAAGTTTTTTATACGTCGCATGAAAAAAATCGGCAAATTTTTACTTTACCCCCAGATTTTTCGATGTTTTAGTTGGTTAGTACGAACATTTTCTGATGTCACTTCAGAGAGCATCAAAACATACACGGACATTTTTAGGTAAACACCAGCGCTGACCCCCCGCTACGCGGGGTTTCAGTGCTGGCCTTCCCCATCACACAATTTGAATTTGGAATTTGAATGCAAAATTTGGCTGAATTCCCGGTCGCGGTCGGACGGGCGCACGGACATTAGAAATTTATATATAGTAGATCGTGATGCTTCAGTGATTGAATGCAAGGATCATTATAACAAATAAATAATTCGTAGAGATGGGGTAACTAACAATCCTAATACAGACCGAAATTCTACACAGTAATAACCTTAATAGAATAGGCATATGGTACCTACGCAATGGTTTTATCGTCAGTGTCATGAATTTCGTGATATGAACATTCCAAATTAGCATATTTTCGAAGTAATGACGTTTCGAAGAATGACTTTTCGAGAAATGACTTTTCGAAGAAATGACTTTTCGAAGAAATGACTTTTCGAAGTAATGACTTTTCGAAGTAATGAATTTCGAAGTAATGACTTTCGAAGTAATGATTTTCGAAGTAATGACGTTCACCCGGTCGGCAGCTGGCAGAAATCCTTGAAGATCGGGTTGGCAGGCTAGCAGAGGCTTCTGCGGAATTTGAAGAGTTCGCTAGCAAAGTTCTTTAAGGAATTGGGGGCAAGCTAGCAAAGATTTTTTAGGAAATCTGAGGGCAGGCTAGCAGCGATTTTTGAGGATTTTGAGGCTGAGTAGCACAGCTTCGTTGAGCAAGCTAGCAGAGAGTATTCTTGAGGGATTTTAAGAGCAGGCCAGCAGAGATCCTTGAGGAGCATAGAATTCCGAAAGGGCAAGCTAGCAGAGATTTCTGAAAACCCCGGAATACGACAACTAAATACGCCATTCCTTCCAGGCCGAAAACCCGGATATGCCAAAGCCGAACAATTCCTGCTAAAATCGCCTCAATCCCATGCCTACTGGAGAGACTGAAGCTCTGGATTTTCACTCTCGACTACAAGAATGCAGAGAAAGACCTGGCTGAGGCATTGATGGACATGCAGAGGGCGATGGACGAGATGGAGAAGTCGAAGACGTTCAGTGTCGCCATGGGAATGTTGCTGAAGATCGGGAACACGTTGAATGGGACTGATGTGAGGGATTTTTGGCCTTAATGGCTCAATGAACCGTAATTAAAAAATCAAACAATCAATTCGAAATGTGCAGAATGTGTTGCTCAGCAAATTACTTATAACTACTTATAAATTCATGTTCGACTAGAAACTGTTCCAAAAATGGAAAATTGGCTAGTTTTCGACAAGCAATTCGGATTTTCGGAAGTTTCTCCCGGAATTAAGCCTAATTTGAATATTTCTGATCTGAATTCCGTGTTTTCAGATCAAGGGCTTCTACCTGGACTACTTGGCGAAGGCGTCGGAGGTGAAGGATCCGGTCTACAAGCATCCTTTGACATGGCATTTGGCTGAATATATGATTGAGCACTTCCCGGAGGGAACCGACTTGTATTCAGAATTTGGAGCGGTTGCGAGGAGTGCTAGGGTAAGAGAGAGAGAGAGGGAGAGAGATAGAGAGAGAGAAAGGGAGAGAGCGAGATAAAAAGATCCCAAATCCTATGCTCAGCTACCGCTTTCAGGTCGACTACAAGGAGCTCCTCGAAGGTCTGAAGAAGCTGGAGCACGACTGCAAAGTCTCCTGGGAGTACTTGGCCAAGATCTCGAAGAACGACCAATCGAGCATGAAGCAGAAGATCAACGACTACCTCACCGACGTCGCCCAGAGGATCCATCAGCTGAAGGCCATCTGGAGACTGTCGCAGAATCGGTAAGTATGATCTTTTTGCTTCTCTCTCCCTCACTCTCTCTCTGTCTCCCTCCTCTCTCGCTATTTCTCTCTTTCTTTCTCTCTCTTCAAAACATCGTAAAACCCCTATTTCCAGGTGGCACGCCTTCCTGTTCTACTTTGGCTACTCGGTCCAAGAGATCCCCGACATGAAGCAGAACGAGGTCTTCAAGATGGTCAGTTACCGTAGCAGCGAATCTAACCAAAATCCAATCTAGGTCACCGAATTCGCGCTAGAATACCGTACCACCCGTGACAAGATCCTGCAGCAGCGGAAACGGATGGCCGAGAAGCGGGAGAGGAATAAGACACGGTAGGGATTTATATGACCTAATCGAATAGGCTAGTGGTTATGTTGTAGTTGTTTTCAAATCGTAATTATGTATTATAGAGGAAAAATCTGGGTCGACGGAGCTGGCGCAGAGGGGCCGGCAAGCGGAAGTACGACGGTGAAATCAAGGAGGCCACCAAGTGACATGAGCGTCGAGCAGGTCTGTTTTTGGGTTATTGTAGCTCTAGGTGAGCTAGTAGAGCGAATTTGGATTTTTAAAGGGACATGGACGGCAAAACATAAATTTTCAGTTTTTATCTTACGTTTACGGTACCTTTAGACCTTTCGGCTGTCTTTAAGGGCATTTTCATGCCGTAATTGAATGCTTTTCGTGGATGCTGTAGCTCGTAGACTGTCGATCGATCTGACAATCGAGTTGGGAATTTGCAACCATAACTGGTCCTAAAAAATACTGTTAAAGCAGAAAAACCTGAAAAAGTCGTATTTTGAGTCCGTGACCATCTAGCAGCGATTATTTCGGATTCACAATCGAATTTCCCTGTTCCAGCGCCAAGACGAGCTTTCAAAGATGCTGACCAGCCTCGCCGATGCGGCCACCACCGGAAATGGTACCCTAAGAAGAGTACGCGCCGCTCCGGACCGTGATTTTGCCCGACATGTCGTTGGCCAGAGAGAGGGTAAGATTTTTTCGTGAATTTTGACGGTGTAATTAGGATCCGCTCGGAATTCTAGATTTTGGTTACCGTAGTTTCTAAATGACTTCTTTTAGCAATGCGCAAGGATCCAAATTCACCCCTGGATGGTGGGGACGATCTGGAGAATGCTCTATTGGACGGTCTCGTTCGAGCAGCAACTGGTCTCACCTCAGCTGAACCCAGGGAACGACGCCGAGCACGACAGCTCAACCGGAAATCTTGTAAGTTTTCTTGAATTTTACAGTAACCTACCTTAGGATCCACTACACCAAAATAAATTTACCATATTGTACAGTAAGCCACAATACAAGACGATAGACCTGATTGCATATAACGATACACAACTTTAGTACGCTAAGCTACGATTGAGTACGCTAACGTACGATACAGAACGCAAGGATGCGATACGGCACGCTGAAGTACGATACAATACGCTAAAGTACAGTACAGTATGCCTAGGTACGCTACAATACACCAAAGCATGTTACCATAAGTCTACCGTAGGATACCGTAGACCTCATAACAGGATGCGCTACGTCACATTACTCTATCGTACACTACAATTTCGCAGTCTCCGCCGCAGTACGCTACGAACGATACAGTATTCCTTGGAAAATCTTAACCTAAAAATGATGGCAAATATAAAAATTCGGACTTTATCTCAATTTCGAAATCATTCCGGAACGCTCCAATTTTCAGTCGGCCGTTTGTAGTAGCCGTGCGGAAATCTCTGAGAAAAAGGTTACTTGATGAAATTCCGATAACCGTGGTTTCTGGACTGTCCTTGGTTCCGATCGATATATTTTTAATTTGGTCTTAAATAATCGAGAGTTTGATATTTTGTCTCGTTTTTGGAGTGCCCCGGAATATTTTCGGTTTCAACGGACTATATACTAATTTTGTAAAGTTTTTGGCGTGCTTCTAACCCAGAAAAAACTGTATAATTTGCCTAATTACTGTAGTATTTGAATAATTACTGTGGTTACAGTACGAAAAATTTAATTTATTTTTTTAGTGCGCCGTACGAGGACGCTGAAGCTTGGTGACGAAGCGTACGCGTCGCTGGAGGAAGCGCTCAAGAGTTATGGGTGAAAATGTAGTTTTTTCGCGGTACTAGTGTACTTTGTATTTGTCATTTTTGTATATTTTTCCTCTCCTTCTATACGCACCAATGATAGTTCAAAAATGCGCAGCTATTTAAATCTAGTTTTTTACTTTTCAAGGCTTTCGGAATTTTTCGGGATTTCCAATGACTTCCCGGTCCCTTGGAAAGCCATTTTACGATTTAAAGGACCACTAAAGACTTTTTATGCAAATTAGGGCATTAAAACTACAAAATTTTTGTAAACTATTACTCGAAAAATCCAGAATCCGACTTCAACGGCCCTTTAAAAACCATTTTGCGTGTTTTTATGGGCCACTAAATCCATTTTATGCAAGTTATGGTTTTAAATATCTGCAAAAAATACAGCAAATCGGACTTCAATGGCCCTTAAAACCGATTTTTTGGTTTTGAAGCGGCTTTGAAGTCATTTTTAAGAAAATTAAGTTCGCAAATCCCTAATTTGCATAAATCTACAGTAAGTCTTAAAAAATATTTCTCAAAACAGATACAGGAAATCTGTCTTCAATGGCCCTTTAAAATGCCCCCAATGTACCTACGCACAGCGCCCATTTCCTAAATTTCTATTTTTTCTTTCCGATACTGTATCGAGCTCAATTTGTCAAATTTTAGCTTCATATGCAAATTTTAGAATTTTCGGATGTCCACCTGGTGATTTTCATGTTTTTCGTGCTCCTTGGGAAATTTTCTACGCCCCACATTGTGCCGATATTTTGCTATTTGGATATTTACCGTTACCGTAGCTATCGTATACAGCATACGGTGTACGGTATCTACAGTATGCCCCCTATTTCGTGTCCCGAAACGTGTCTTGATTCCCTGTTTTTTCTATTTTTTTTTGCTAGATAAAAGAGAGATTATGGCTATACTTGTTTTCATTTTTGTGTGGCTCGAATAAATTCGTTGGAAATTTATGTAAACTGCAAGTAAAAAGGTGAAAAAAAAGGAAGCGGATGTGAATCAAAACGTATAATCCACAGTTCTTCCATTTTTATGGAAAAATACAAAAAAGTTGATTTTCCACTACAAATGACCAATTTTCGACATAAATTTCAATATTTTCCAAGTGTTTTAGCCAGTTTACCACCTTATTTAAGTTAAAAAATATTAAAATACTTCCTAGGCATTTCTGAATTGACAAAAAACGCGGATCCCCCCGATAATGCGAAAGAACCGATGTTATGCAAATTTACATACAAGGACAGGCAGACTCTGGAAACCAGGTTTGTGAGCACGACCAGGAACAAATAAAAGGAGGGGAGGCTAGTGCTCCATTATTTGTGCACCGGGGATTATTCGGAAAATTCGATTTTGCAAAAGTCGTTGCTCACTCGCTCTCTCTCTCTCTCTCCCTCTCGCCCGAACCGTGACTCCCCCAATTACCTGTTGTGGATCTGCTACAAGTGGCAATAGACCCCTGGGGGGAAGGGAAGAAGGATGGTTGGACATCAAAGCACTTGAAAGGTATCCTTCTCCATTTTCGTCTGTAGCGGGAGACAGAGACCGAGAAGGCAGACAGTGTCGCTTGTCTATAAATTGGCTTCCCTAGTGCTTTTCTTAAGGGTCCACTGACCTCTATTTATTCATGGAGGAGCTTCAGTTAAAATCATATTAAATTTCAAGATCTCCAGCTCGTTCTCGCTCCCTCTGTCTCTCTCTCTCTCTCTCTCTCTCTCTCTCTCTCTCTTTCTCTCCATTTCAGATGGGCCACCCCTCCCTAAAAGGCATCCGTCTGGCCGCTACCTTATCCCTAATCGGCTCCTCCTTCGTGTTGGCAGTCTCGATTTTCTATCTGGGAAGAGTGTTCCTCGATCTACAAACTGTATTCCATGATAGCATGGCCGACGTCGAGGAGTTCAAGGTCAGCTACGCCCTCTGAAGCTTTTTTCGAGTATCAGCCAGAATCCCGACAAACAAAGTACCGAAAACGATTGGAATCTAAATGTTTCAACAGAAAATGCCGACAGTCTAAATACCGAGAGGTTGAAATGCGTTTTTGATGTCGGCATTTTAGCTAATCGGAATTATGTATTTCGGCCGAAATTTCAATTCCATTATAATTGTCGGTATTTTGACTAATTCGCATTTGGTGTCGGTATTTTGGATGTTGGTACATTGGCCATAGCGGCATTTTCTATGTCGGCATTTGCGGTGCCGGTACTACCATTGTTGGCATTTTGCGTCTAGGCATCCTAATGTCGGCATCTGAGTGTCGATCTTCGGCTCTGAAACCTAATTTGCATACAGAGGCTCTCAAAGATGGCTTGGGACGGCATGCAGGAATTGGCCCCCAGGACAGCCCGCTCCACCTACACCCATCGAATCCTCGGATGCAGCTCGAAGCCAGGAGAAGAATTCGGAAGCAATACGGCCAGGTCGGATCAGACTCGGACTAATTTGCATACAAGCTGTATAAGGAAAAAAATCTAGATTTTCAAAAATTGCTTCATAAGGTTTCCGTTTACAAACCAGTTTTTTAAACTATGCAAAAACTCCTAAATTTTCAATTTTAAATATTCTAAGGCGTTTTATACAAATTTCCTAGCCGGAATTCGATGGGGACACCGGAAATGAGGGCGCCGACGAGAACCTGCTCCAATTTGATGGTGGTCAACAGTGCAGTGGTTTTTACAGTATTTTCCAGAGCAGAAGATACATTTTACCACTTAATAAAATTGCTTAAAACATTCAGATTGCGGTCCTCAAGCTAGCGGATGCCCACCGGGGCCACCAGGGCCTCCAGGCGAGCCGGGAGACGTGGGAGGTACGGTTTTTGCTAGCTAAATGCTAGACTCAACTTGTTGTAAAATACAGACATTTTTTGTAGTTTTTATGTAAGGCTAAACTTCGTTTCTTCTCAATTCTGTACAAATCTGATTTTTGCGAGGAAATCACCTACTTGTAGACCTCGGCTTTCCTGGTAGCCCCGGTCGTCCGGGTGCCGATGGAATCTCGATCCCTGTGGGGCTGCCGTATGAGACTCCCGGATGTATCGTATGCCCAGCTGGGCCTCCTGGTGCTCCCGGGGCGCTTGGACCACCAGGGCCACCGGTAGGTAGAGGAGAAAGAGGGGGAGAGCGAGAGATTGAGTGAGAGAGATAGAGTGATAGATAGAGCGACAGAGATAAAGACACGCCAGGGACCCTTTTTCACTCCGGTTGTTTAGGGACTTGACGGAGAAGCTGGGCGCCGAGGGCCACCTGGCCGACGCGGACTGCCTGGAGAATGCGGTAGGTGATTCAAGAAAAGCGCCGAGCTATACAGGGTTAACATCTGTCTCTCAATCTTTTTCCATTGCAAAACCCCGCGGATTTTACAGGGTTACGGTCTGTCTCAGAGGTGGATCTGACCCTAAATAACAACAACCAGGCTGACGCATCCGCGACGCTTGGAATACTTCCCAATATTTCGCGTCGCGTGCGTTACTCATTGAGTTTCGCTACGGCAGCGTATTAATCGTGGCGTTGGCTGTGTGTCGCTTGGACGTTGCGTAACACATAGCGTATTACCTGCGCGTATTACCGTATTACCTGACGCGTTAAAGGGATGCCCAACCTTTTCGGGGCTCAAAAAGCAAAAACCATGCCGCGGGCGGGGGTCGAACCCGGGACCCCCTTTTTGTAGGCCTGGATGCTATCCATTAGGCCATAGTGGCAAGCCATTGCGTGGGATGGCCAGAAGAGGATAGTCGATTTGCGCAATGGCGCCCATTGCCGCACAAAATTCGCGCGTCATTTGTACTGCCCGTAATCCATAACTATATATTTGCCTCCAAAACCTTGGGTATCCCTTTAAATAACGGGCCGGGTATCCCGCTCTGTCTCCAGCGTACTTTAGTGATCTCTAAGGACAAGCCATGCATCTGCGACGCGTTCATAAGCCTTGCCAAGCCATTTGGTTCAATTCGGTCTGTCGGCCCGGAAAACCAATCCGTTTAGGACCTCCCGGTGATGAGGGCTCACCTGGCAATGACGGCTCTAACGGGAAGCCTGGAGAGAAAGGCCGAAATCAGATGGTCATGGTCGGGCTTCCCGGGCCTCAGGGGCCACTAGGGCCCCTGGGGTCTAGGGGCCCACCAGGGCCGTCAGGCCAACCTGGCCCGCTTGGTCCTCCAGGGCCTGTTGGGCCACTGGGACCTCCCGGGAAGCGCGGTTTCAATGGTACACCCGGGAATCGTGGATTGGTAAGCTTATGGAGGGTTGTTTTCCTAACCGATCGCTGCTAGTCTTATTGCCTTCTCAAGCCCCTTAAACTCCAAAAAGACCAATTTTCCAGCCGGGACGTGTCGGAGGCCCCGGAAGCGATGCAGAATATTGTCCCTGCCCGCCCAAAGGCCAGCAACAAGTGCTAGAAGTCAAGGAAGTAAGCATATTACAAAAAAAACGGAAATACCGTAATTACTAATTAGTATGGCGCGGACTTTCCACCAAACGACATTCCGGCCGTGTCCCATCCGGCTGCCGAACCCCAACACTACCATCAACTTTTGGCTACCCAGGATAATTATGGGTATTTTTGGGCCCGGCTTTGTTATAAAATTGCCATATTTAGTATCGTGAACCTCCCAGGTAATTCTGAAGTCAATCCGGCTGCTGCAAACCAGGAGGATAGGTTTGGAAACGTAATAAAACTATTAAAAGTTATTTAGAGCAGCTTTCCGAAAGCGAGTGATCGCTGCTCTACTCAAGAAACGCTACGCAAAGCTGAAAGCTAAGCAGTAAATGAAAAATGAAGGATATAATCACTAGAAATGGTTATGCAAAGCGATTTTCGAAGCAATAAAGCATATTTTTTCAAAAAATAAAGCTTCATCCTGATTATCAGGGCCAGATACCTACACCATACCGATCCAGTCCCAAAAAGCAAAAGATACGAGCAGGATGAGATTCGAACTCACGCGGGAAAATCCCATTGGATTAGCAGTCCAACGCCTTAACCACTCGGCCACCTGCTCACCGAGGAGGGGGCCGACGGGGAGGGCTGATGTGGGGTGGGGGCGTGGGCGCCGCCCAAAAGGGACAATTTGGCACAGGCCCGCCGGCGGTCCGAGTTGACAAATACGGTGAAGCGGGGGAAAAGCCCGGGGTGCGCAGAATTTCGTGGATATTTTTGTACAGATCGTCAGAAAACTGAAGGAAATGTGGTATGCTTTTTAGTATACTTTATCTGGATTTTTCTCACTTCCGAAGCTTTCTTCAACACCTGTCAATCAAAAATCGACGCTTCCAAAAGTTTTGCAATGCAAAAAAGGCTCCAAAAATCACGTAGAAGAGTCTGATAGCCTTTTAGAAGCTGGTTTTGTAGATTAAAACCAAGAATAGTCAAATTCTGCTGTTTAGAAACAATTTAAAACGCCGGAAACCGTCAAAATCGGGATTTTTTTCAGGATTTTCCGGTTTATACCTCAAAAATCTTGTTTATTATACACAAAAAAAACTTCGAGACTCGATATTTGTTTACAACGTTAATTCAGTTAAAATAGAGGCTTTCTAAGCCTACGTAATTTACAAAACAGCCATTTTTTTAAGATTTTACGAAAAAGTGGAAAGCCATAGCTTGCGGTTTTTTAGGGGATTATTCCTAGTTATTTTATTAAAAAATACTGTATGCTTAGCAAAATCTGTAGAATTTGTCTATATTTCCCCTCACCATCATTCATCCCCCATTCCGCGGGCTTTTCCCTAACGATGAGTCAGTGAGGCAGACGCTTCTTGTTTTGGCAGCGCGGAGCGAAAATAGACATTCTATTTTTTAGAAGAATTTTTGCTATTTTAGAAAAATCAATTGTTTTGGTTTTCTTCTGAAATAGGGTTTCTGAGGTTTTTTCAAAAAAAAAACGCGCTAGAACTCGTTAGCAGTCCAAAAATCAATCAATCATACGTTTTATAGATTTTTATTTTCTTCACCTCTATATAATCGATTATGACGTGAAAATGAGCCCCACAACGGAATTTAAACCATTTTATAGCATTATTCCGCATTTTTATCTAACACCCGCTTGCAAACACTTCTAGATTTCGAAAGTTTCAAAATTTTAAATTTTCAAAAAAGTACAACGGTTTTAGACCTTTTTAGCAATCAAAAACTTCTAAAGAATAATATAATTAAACTTTATACTATATATTTAATAGGTGGAAAACTAGGTTTCGGCGCTCCCTCCTCCGCGTCCAGTTCAGCACCATCGTCTTTTGCACGCTAGCAGGGTTCCTTTGGGAAATCCGGGATCTGGATTACTATTAAGGCGCCGACAAGTTCTTGTAACGCCTTTGATCTTTAGTCTTTTCCACCCCAAATCGATTTCTACCTGAGAAACGCCGCGGGGCATTGGCTGGTCGTTGCTTCCAGGGATAGGCCGGCCTCGTGACCGATATCAATGTGCAATCCCCAAAAAGGGCTGGGAATCAAAAACGAGAAAAGAAAGGGAAGGAAGGAAGGAAAGGTGAGAGAAAACACCCCAGGAAGTCGAGGCGGCAACCCAAGGATTCTCTCCATACTTTGCTATTGTTTTCTATCGGGGAATTTGCCGCATTTCACGCGTGAGTGACTATGATGTGGATTTTGATTAGGCTATAATGAAAATTATCTCTCTCTCACTGTATCTCTCTCACTCTCTTTCCTTTGCGCTCACTCTCACCTCTCATTACGCTAGCTCCCGCTCTCTCTCTCGTTCACTCTCTTTAGCAATTTCCCAAATGATCTCTACTAGCTAGCCTGTTTCCTGCTAATTTTTGAAGGGACGGCGCCAGTAAGGTTTCGTCATTAGTGCTTGGTTGGAATTCAGCGTAGCTCCGTTGTTCGATTTTAAGAGAGAGAGAAGAGAGAGAGAGAGAAGAGAGAGGAAGAGAGAACAGAGAGAGCACGGTGAGGGGGGAGAGAGCAGCAGAGCTCAAGCCTTCATATCTTTATAGTTTTCGCCAACTCACAAGCATCCTATTTTTAGCCCTCGAAGCAGCCACTGTCGAATCGTAGTGCCAAATATTGCCTGCCTGTCCCTTCCCAATTTTACGGCTTTTCTCGGAACTCTTGATAAAAGTGGCCAGGGGTGACGCCTCTGTCCGGCCCCTCTCGTTCGGAAAAACCGTTCGAACCCCGTTCCCCGAACAATTATGTCATTTTTAATCTGTGTCTTTCGCGCCGGATTTTCTGGATTTTTATGATATTTTCTTCAAGGATCCGAGAAGAGCCGGAAATGAGCGAGACCAAAGGAAAAGTGGCCATTGTTGGGTGGTAGGTCCCTACAAACGAAGACTTCAAGCAGATCTGCAACCCGTATTTTGCATAAAGTTCGAAGAGGCCAGATAAAACCCCCCAAAGACCATGAAAATTGAGTATAAGCGCATATTTTTGCCTTTAAAGCTTGAATTTGAATAATAATACGCATCGAAAATGGCTACGCTAGGCTAAAACCACGAAATGCAAAATTTTACCATTCCGAAACGAATAATTCCAAAATTGTATAAATCTCAATTTCAAGAGTGCCTAATTTTCATCTTGAAGGCGTTAGTCTTGAATTTTGCTAAAAAGTTTTTGAAATTCAAAATTTTCTGTTTTAAAACCAGGATTCGGCAATTGCTTTTTTAGGTTGTTCGGATTTCAATTCTTTGGTTAAACAAGGCGGCGAATTTAAATTTTATTTTTCAGCGGGTTGATCGGCTCCTGTTGGGGCGCCATGTTCGCCTCGGCCGGGTACTCGGTAGCGGTCTATGAGATCAACGACTCATTGGCCCAAGCGGGTGTTGGGACGGATACGCGGGAATCTCAATACTATGCAGGTCTGTTATCCTTAAATGTTCCTTAAAGAATAAATTAAACATTTGTTTAGAAATTATATCTAATTTTATTATTTTATTATTTAAAATTATAAAAATTTATTTAATTCATTGCGCAAATTAAACCAAACTTTTCAGAAAGAGCAACTTAGCCGGGGTAAGTATACGATTGAAGAAGCTATGGCCCAGGTGACGAGAACGGTCGATTTGGCCGAGGCACTACATGGCGCAATTTATGTACAGGTAAATCCGTAATCAATAGGATAAAGTAAAAGGCTAGTAATCATTGATGCGTTGATAAGTCAAAAAAGCTGCAGAAGTCTTCAGAACCCCTTTAGGAATCCACAATGGAGAGCGAAACCTTCAAAAAAGACATCTTCTCCAAAATGGACGCCATCGCCGGGCCGGAAACGATTCTGGCTAGCAGTACATCTACCATTCCCGCATCGACCTTCACGGAGACGCTCAAGAATCGGTAGCTCTCGCTGTCTCTCTCACTCCCTCTCTTTCTCTCTCTCTATCTCTCAACAAAACCCTCTTTTTTTCAGAAGCCGCTGCCTCGTCGTCCACCCCGTCAACCCGCCACTATACCTCAGCTTGACGGAGGTGGTTCCGGCCCCCTGGACAGATGAGATCAGCGTCGCAAAGACGGTCGAGTTGATGAAGGACATCGGCCAGGTGAGGGTCACTTTTTAGGCAACAACTTGCTAGTTTAGACCCCAGTACGTTTAAATCGAGAAGTGCTCGGTTTTGCCGTGAATCGACTTCAATATGCCTTGCTCGCTGAAGCTTGGCGACTTGTGAAAGACGGGGTATTGGACCCGGAAGATGTAGATAAGGTAGGAACAGCTAAAGACTGAACCTAAGCCTAAGACTAAGCCAAGCCTAAGCCTAGCCCTAAGCCCTTCGCATACCTCTATGCGTTTTAGGTAATGAGCGACGGACTAGGACCTCGCTACGCCTTCCAGGGACCCCTACAAACGATTCATCTAAACGCGTTAGGTATAAAAATTCAGACAACTAGAACTAAAACTATTTAAACGCTTTTTGAAATTATTAAACGCGTATTAATATACCTATTAAAACTTTATCTAGGTGTCGAAGACTATTGCAACCGTTATGCAGCCGGAATCCGCCGGGTCCTGGCGGATATGGGCCCGACTCCCAGCTTTGAAGAGCCAGAAGTGATCGAAAAAGTAGGAATGCGTTTTCATGTCTGAGACAATAGAAACCGTTTAAAAAGTCAAAAGAAAAAGCCTTCCATAATTTAAAAATCAATTCAAACGGTATTTTAGATCTCACTGAGCATGCGCACCAGTGTCCCAGACCATCCCGCAGCCCTCGAGCAGCGCAAAACGAACTTGGCCCGTCTTGCCAAGCTGAAAAGAGAATGAGGAGCCACTAGTTGATTACCTTTGTGATTGATTGATCGATTGTGATATTTTTTTTAAACTTTATGAATTTCAAACCGATAAATCGTGCTCAAAACTTTCTTCAATAGCTTTTAAAAACTAATTACTAGTAAATAACGACATTTGAAATTTATCTTCGTCAATTCCAATTTAGTGCGACTCAATTTTGATTTTTTGAAACCTTTTTTAGTTTTTTCATACTTCGAACAATTTTACAGGGGTGTACGCCGCCGTCCTCTGTACGCAGAATTTCCTATCGTAACTGGATATCTAAAAAGTGGTTTTTTTTACTTTCAAGGGTGATAAATCGACTTTACTAATGGATTTTCGGATAGTAAGTTTGTTGTAGCTACCTTTTATTAACTACTTTAGTTTCCAGCGCTCCTCACGGCTTCGGACTCCACAGAAGAATGAGCAAGAGGTACGTAACGTTACAGGAGTTGAATATTGTCTTTTAGGACTGGTGTCTACGCTTTGCGAGATGCTTATTGTCAGGCGCCGCAATTCCGGACGAGGTTTATGAAAATTTGATCGATTCTGAGGGCAATTTCGAACGGATATGCCGGCTGATAAACGGTAAAATCGGAGCTACCTTCCAGATTTTTCGTCTAGATTATATGGAACTCGAGAAGCACCCGTCATTTCACGGGCCAACGCTGAAGCGAATCCTCGAAAAGGCCGTTGAAGTGGGTTTTATTGCTTTAACCAGCTTAGTAGAGCTTTTTAGCTTGACCTCACGCTCCCTGACGCTTGTTATTCAGGCGTTTTTGAGGCAAAAAATATCGCCAGGAGCTTCATAAAAGTATGGGATCTTTTAAAAAGGTAATCTGTGTGTTTTTTAGACATTTTTCCCGAGCCTCACGACATTTCCGGAGCTCCAAAAATCGATTTCCGGGTATCCGGCGTCTCCGGAATTGCTGCAAATTCAAGAAGAAAATGTTCACATCAGAAATGGGACGACTGGGCTGAAGACTTGGCCGGTAGGTTTTGAAATTAGCTTTTAAAATAAAAATTCGTTCTAGGCCGCTCACGATCTCGCGTATTTGGCTTCGCTACTACAGTTATCGGGCAACATTTTGGAGCTGGGCGCCGGATGCGGGTTGGCCGGTATCTTTTAAAACGATTATATAATTTTTCAATAGCTTATAAAATCGTAAATAAGTTTTAACTGGATTCTTTATGAAGTTGAAAGGTATTTTTATTGTTTATAGTTACAAAATTTTAAACGACTTTGTCTTGAAATCTAAGGGCATTTTTCCAGGGCTTTCCATCGCCAAATCAAGGTCCCAGGTGAATGTCTTGCTCACCGACTACCACAATGACGTTCTAGAGCGCCTGGAAGCAAACGTTCAGCGGAATCGGGTACTTTACACTCCTATACACATTTCTTTCCTGCTATTTTAGTTAAAAAACGCCCAAACCCGCTCCCTGGATTGGGAAGATAAAGACGACCGATCATTTTTGCAAAGCTACGCCCCGGATGTCATTATAGCTTCTGGTTTATAATTTTTCGTGTATTAATTAATATCTTTAGATGTGCTCTACGACCCATCGCTTTTCAAGCCGCTTTGCGAGACGCTGGTCGCCTGTTTTCAAGCATCTCCCTCTGCGTTTGCCATCATAGCCTCAACGATCCGGGTACCGGAAACGATACAGGAATTCGTCACGGAATTGGGTTAGTTTTTAGGAGTTCTAACGCTGTTTTCCAAACAGTTAATAATAAACTGAGCTATATTTTAAGTGAACTTTTACGAGAACTAGGGGAAAATGTTTCGAAAAAGCAATTTTTAGTCGAAAATCTGCGTTTTTTTGTATTCTTGTATTTGTTTTTTGTATTTGTATGGGTTTACGTTGATTAACAGCAAAAAAAAACCTGTGTAAACGATTGAACCGTTTATACAGAAAATTTAGAAAAATTTGCTTTCAAAGAAGAAAGTTCATTTAGGCCGCAACCGCCTGACCGTCGTTGAGGACGTCACCTACGAAAATGGCCAGGTTTTCAAGTCAATTTCCGGGGTATAGTTTTATTAATTTCATTCTATTTTATTTTTAGGAAGAGCTGCACTTCGAGACGACGTTCCCGTGCATCCGCGAGAAGTTCTGCAACACCACGCTTTTATGGGCATCCGCCCGGCTTTTTGAGTGTTTTTTCTCTTTTAATTTCATAACTTGTTGCTCAATATAAATCTTTATTGCATTTCATTTATTTCACTTTTCATATTAAAAGTATCAGTTCATCAAGAACACAAATTGAAAGGGCGCCTATCGTGCATGGAGGCAGTTTTTAGAGGAGGATTTTTCGGGAAAAAAGTAAAAATTTTATATACCTTTTGGGCCTGATGAATTAATTGCCCAATTTTGGTAATGGCAAGGGGGGGAATGCGGGCGTGGGCTTTATATTTCTTTTTTTTAACGTTTAGAACTAAAATATCCCCGTAAAAGGGAAGGAAAGATTCCAAAGGTTTGGTTTTCCCGATTGCTTCAAATTTTCCGGAAACGGGGACCCCCCCTTCTAAAGAGTTTTAATTTTTCCGGGTTTAAAAAAGGTTTAAACTTTGCACCCCTGAAAAATCTTTTTTTATTTTAATTTAAAAAATAAAAAAATGTGCCCTTTAAAGGACTTTCCGGAAAATTTTCAAGAAGGGGTTTAAAAAAAAAATTTTTTAAAAGGTTTTTAAACCCAAAATTTTGCGATGAAATTTAGGTTAAATATGTCCCTTTTTCCCCTTGGGATACTAGAAAAGTAAAAGGAAAAAACCAACCGGCAAAATTTTTTATATGGTTTTTTAAATTCTTGTTTTATTAACCTTTTTGGGTAAATTAAGAACGAAATGTTTTAAGGTTTTTTTAAAAACCAACGGGGAAAATTAAGATATTTGTTATTTGCGTAATAATTATGAAAAAACGTCAATCCCAATTTTTTAATTTTTAAAATTTTTTAAAAAAGGGTTCTGAATAAACGGTTAAAACGTTTTGAAAACCCGGCTTTCGTTCCTTAAAATTTTGCAGCCTATGTCAATTGTCGCCCTTTAACGCAAGCGCTAAAAATTTTGAAATTTTTTACCAAAGAAAATTTTTTTTTATTTTTAAATTTTTTTTAAATTGGAAACGGAAAAATCTGGCCCCTTTGCTAGCCTATTTAGGGCTCTAACCCTTTTGCTGAAAATTTTTTCTATAAAAACGAACAAAAAGGATGTTTTGCATTAATGAAGCATTTCCCACCTTCGCCCAATCGGCAGCGGCGAGACCTTGCTGTTCTTGCATTTCCGGGGCGAGGATCGGGGGTAGACGAGCGGGGGTGGCGGGGCGATTTCGACCGGAAGTTGGACTACCTCGGAGTAGGTGGCTTGCTAAAAGGGGGATTTTAAAAAGTTTAGCCATTTAGAACTCTCCAAACGGATCAAAAAAAAAAGAGAAAATTAAATTTTTACAGAAAAATTGGGATTTTCAGCCCTCCTGAGCTCGTTGGATTTTGTGTGGAAAAGCTGTAGTGGCTCAACCCTACCGTGGTGGGTGGGTTGATGCAGGGTGCGGTGTTCAGCCACGGCTTCTCGGTGTTGCAGAACGGGAGCGGGGCCGGGGGCGCTGGGGGTAGGTCACGGCGGCGGCATACTCGGCGGTTCGGGCGGATTTCCTGAATTTTTTCGTGATTTACAGAAATTTCACTCTCTCTCTCTCTCTCTCTCTCTCTCCTCTCTCTCTCTTGCTCTCTCGCCTACCGGGTTGACAACAGGTTGTACTGGCCGATTGTAGGAGCACTTGTTGCGGCGACCATTCCTATAGGCGGGGCCGTTCAGCTGCTGCACAGATGGCGCCTCGAGACCCCACGGGCGGCGCGGGGCGGACTAAAATAATATAATAAAGTTATATAAAAAGAATATAGACGTCTAGAGCTTAAAATAAAGTATAATTACACCACCACAACAACTTAGAAGGTTATGAATTCATGCAAAACAACGCGCGCATGCTAACACTCGCTTTACCAGCTGTTGCAGCTCGCCGTCGGTGAATTGCGAGTCGTAGTCGACAAAGGTCACGTTCTAATTAACAGGCGTTATATAGAATCATTTTTATATGTTTATTAACGTTTTAAAATTGTTTTTATGTTTTTAATAGCTTTTCAAACTCTAAACAACTGAAATCTATATAACAAAAAGCTATAATCATAAACCTACCCTATCAACGTCATCAACAGGTGGCAGTTGATGTTGATGATGCGGGTTATGGTGGTGGTGGTTGACCGGTGGGGAGTAGACGATCGGGTGAACGGGTTGCTCGGGTTCAACCGGAAGTTCCGGAAGCGGCTGGCGCTGCGGATCGACGCCACCCATGCTACGGCGTCTAAAAAGAAGCGTCAAAATTGGTGCTTAAAAGGTTATTTCTATTATAATGTATCTGTAAAACGGCTATCTATACGGCCGCAAAAATTTATGGAGATCTCCGCCTAAAACAGGGGTCTCCTGACGTCCTTTTAATAAAAAAGTTACGCTACTGTACTATTGACACCTTTGAATCGAAAACTACAAACTTCATGATGAAGGACGGCTTGAGGGCGTCCTCCTTGTCCAAGGTGTCCTGCAGGGCATCGACGCAAGGGCCGGTAGCTGGCTTTCCGGTGTCTTTCTGGAATTTAGAGCAATTTTAAAGGGACTGGAAAGCCAAATTGACGATTTTAAAATCCAAATAAATAAGCTCAGACTGACCTCGATGAGGATGCGCTTCAGGATGTACTCGCCGCGGGCCGAATTGACGGGTTGGAGGAGGGCAATCTCTTTCAGGACTGTCCCGCACCTGAACTCTGTTTTACAAGATGCCAAAAACAATAAATATGTAAATATTTGGTGGATTTTTAGCTTCTTTTTAGCTTTATTTGAACCAACCAGACGATAGAAACGGCAAATTAAAGTGTTTCAGTGTTTGGTGGATTACGGTAAGAAAGTCACAGTAAAAAAACGTGCCCAAAGCATGCCAATATGGTGTTCAGGGCCGTAGCTGACCCAAAATTTCGGGGGGGCGGCAAGGGTTTCGGGGGGCGGCGGTTCAAAAACATCTGCCGTTTACCGCCCTTTTTCAAAAATTTTCAAAAATGATAAGGGTCCCCCCTTATCATTTTTTCGCCATCTGCAGATTTGGGGGGAGTGCCCCGCCCTCCTACGGGCCTGATGGTGTTTTTCGTTAGTGCATAAATATATTAAAAAGCGCACTCGGTGTGGTGGAACCTCGTCGGATTGTCGCCGTCCATGTCGACCACCTCCATCCCATTCTGATTCCCGACGTCATCGACCGGCTCCAGATAGCTGAAAGGGCCACATGCCGCATGCAAATGTGCACAGAAAAACGTGATTAGAATGCGGTATGCTCATGCTCAAAAGTTAGCTCGTGCAAAAATGTTAAAAAAGGTAACACAATAAACACGTCGAAACTTACTTTTCGAATTCATCTGGCGATCGGCCGTGCCGGGATTTGCCGAGAGTCTGAAAAACGCATAAATTAAATACTTTATCCTCTACACTTTATCGTTCTTCGACGCATCCTACCGTACTAAAACGTACTGTACCGTACTGTATCGTACTCAACCGTACTACTGGGGGCTGCAAAGTCCTAACGCACTATGTAATACGCTAATCCACCGTACTATAACGTACAGTATCGTACTCTAACGTACCTTCCGCGCCGTTAGCGTAATGTAACTTATTGCCTCACTGTATTAAGGTTGGTACTGTGGTTAAGTCGTACCAAATTCCCACTTTCCCAGCAGATCCCCATAAAAACGAGGAGACAATGGAGGGGGCCACAAATCGGCTTACGCGAACGCATAAAAAGCGTTCGCACCCCCTTTTCAAGCCGTTATCACGTTTTTAGGAGGACTCGAGGTGAGCTTACCCTTGAAAAAGGGTTGAAGGGGGTAAAGAGGGCAAAGTTCGGAACGCTAGTTCCGTTCTCGAGTAGGGAAACGGAAAAAGAAAACTGGTAGCTTTCTTTCCTAAAGAAAATCGGCTAGCTACCCCGTCTTAAAGAATTTCGGATGGCTTACTTATCCTAAAGATCCTGCAGCATGCCTTTCCTAAAGAGCCTCAGCTAGCCTGCCCTTTTCCGAAAGAATCTCTGCTAGCCTGCTCTCCCAAGGAACAGTGCTTGGAATCTTATATTTGTCATTCACAAGGAGGACGAGCTGGTACCGCATCTCGAGGGGCACCCCGATAGGTTTTTGCTACCTGAAAATGGGTGGAATACGTTAATACTTTGTAAATATTACCATAAATATATTGAAAATATAAAAATACAAGCTGGAGAACGACGTAATGAAGAAAATCGAAAAACACGAAATTTAAGGTAATGCCGCTCTAAAATGTCTCGTTAATGCCAGAACCGATAGAAAAAGAAAACGTTTGTAAAGAGCGAAAAATTAAGTAAATTACTTGTATAAGACTTATTATGATAAAAAATTACAGTAATAGGGCGGAAAATTTCTCATTGATAACTCCAGTAACAGAAAATCCAGTTAAATACGATTTTTTTAAAATAAAAAAAATCCTGTTTTATCAAAACCTCTGAAAGCCTTAGAATCTGTCCTACAGTACCCCTAGAGAATTCTGCCACGCTTCCGATAGGCGACGACCCGTCCTAAAAGCAGTACTTATCATCTGGGGAATTGACGAAACGTTGGTGCAACCAAATTCGACTGATTTCCGGACCGGCGGAACCAGTTTTCCAGATAGCAGAAGCCCCCAAAATCTCTTCATTGTTTCCCATTGTCTGTAATTCGTTGCACGAGGCTTTTAAGGGGAAAATATTTGGCGGAAACCGATTTTGGAGTGACTAAGCGGGTGAGGAATTGAATTAGCAAAGAGTTGAGGGATCATCGTCGGGAGGGCGAAAATAAGCTTGAATAAGATTGGATGTGTTTGTGTAATAATTAAAGGATATGTGTAATTTTCCGGGTCTAAAAGGCCACGCCAGGTTGCCTGAAGCCAAGCGCCCAAGCGCCGGAAAGCCCGAAAAAATTAAGCTAGCAAGTTGCTAGCTATTGGTGGGTGTGGCAAGTTCTGCCCTTGCTGATCTGATTGGCCTTTTTGCGCTTTTTGCACCCGGCAAAATACGTAGAAGCCCCCCAGAAGAAGGCACTTGAACAATGCCGATTATGGCTCATCGCAGCCCAGCAAAGGGAGGCAACAGGAATTCCAGGCTGATCAAAAAGCCAAGAAGCCGCCACGAGCCAGCTGCTCCTCCCTCAAAAGGGCACATTTAGGGTCGCGCTCAAAAAGCAGTAAAATTTGGGGGCGACTGGCATGATTTCGGGGGGTTTTCAAGTGACTCGGAAGTCAGAACATGGTCTAAAACCCCTGGAAAGCTGCCAGTTTTTAGGGAAAACCAACAAAAACTTTAAAGGGGCACACATGCTATAGATTTTAAAGGGCCCGAGAAGGCAAAAATTCCGTAGATTAAAAGTTCTCGCGAATTGCCAGCCAAAATTACAGTAGGATTTTTCGAGCTTTCGCTTTATCGTGGGGGACACGTTTTTCCATAGGATTTAATTTTTCTAATACAGCTAAAGGCAGGCTTACACTGTTTTATGTCATTACTAAAAAATTGGACCTATATAAAAACATCAGTCCCCTAATGTAAAATTTCCGGATTTTCGAAAATTCGAGTATGCTTTTAAAGGGGCCGGAAAGGCAAAAAATGATTGGCTACTTGCCAATACTAATTACCATCAGGAATTCACTAAAACTTAGCCACTTCTAGCTTTCAGGGTTCGTAAAGGCAAAAAAAATTTGACAAAGATTTCAGTTTTGGCAACTTGCCAATACAAATTACGGTAGAAGCGAGCCATTTAGTGCGTGAAAAAGCGCAGGGAGAATCGGCCTTCCCGGGCCCTTTAATACGTGAACCCGGAATCGCTCCGAAAAGTCGCGGAGTCGCGAAAATCCGCAGCTAATAACTAATATTGTCATCATTTCAGGGCCGGCCCCGATTAGTCAGCTGATAAAAATGGCTAGGCGCGTGTGTGGGCGTCATCTCGGCGCGTCTGGCCTGCAAAAAATTGCTCAAATTCTTCAGAAGGAGCTGTAAAATTAGGGCGGACATGCTAATGAGTCATTTGGAGATTTGGCAATAGGTGTCTGGCGGAATCGCATGGCAGCAGAAGCAGGCTAGCAGAGTTCATTTGGGAAGCCCCGCGATAGCCTATTAGATAGAGAAAAATAGACGAAGGTAAGCTAGCAGAGATCTTTGAGGAACTAGCTTGGCAGCAATCTGTTCCCATGCCATGATCCCCGAATCAATGAGCACATTCCAAAAAAAAACGCGGTAGCAACTTTTATCTTGCTGGCTGGAATAGTGGGCGCCACGCTTCGGTGATTAGCGCCGAATTCCTGGGTACTGAATTCCGGGGTGAGGCTTTAGCATAAATCATGGTTCTTTGGAAACAGCGACAAATTTCTTACGCAAAAAATATGTGTAAAAATAAAGAATCTCTGCTAGCCTACGTAGCAGCGCAGGCTAGCGCAGGATCTTTAGGAATGGGCAGCCTAGCAGAGATTGTTTAGGAAGAGCAGGGTAGCAGAGATTCTTTAGGAAAAGGCAGGCTAGCAGCGATTTTTGAGGAAAGCGTAGGCTAGGAGAGATTCTTTAGGAAACTACAAACTAGCAAAGATATTTTGAAAAAAGCAGGCTATCAGAGTTTCTTTAGGAAGGGGCATGCTAGCTGAAATGAGAGCTGAAGTGAGGACAAGCTCGAAAGCACCATTGGTGGAACCCAGATTGACCCCAGATCATAAAAGTGTCGCCATCAGAAAGTGTCGATATCTCTCTAATCTTCCGCTTCAGCATCTTCCATGCTTAACAAAGGCCATTCTCCCAGCTGAAACAGCACGTCACATCCCCCACTGATAAGTTCCACTCTTTTTTGGGTGAAGTGGCCCTGAATATCGGCTTATAGTGGATCAGGGAGCCAATGAAGGGAGGAAAAAGACGACCTAGCTGCCGTCTCGATCTGTCACGGATCTCGGCTGTCAATGACATTTTTACGGCCCGAGGATGAGTGGCGGTAAAAGCGGCGATTCGCGGTAAAGGTAGTGGAATTCAGGAATTTGGGAATCGTTGAAGGCTTTGAGAGTGATTCGGATTAAATTTGGACCGGAATCTAACCGGATAGAAGGGACTGCTCGAAGTCGTCTTGGATTTGAATGTGTTTATGAACCATTATGAACGAGAGAGATAGATGGAGAGACAGAAGGGGGAGTGAGAGTGAGTGAGAGAAAGCTGGAGCGATAGAGAACGTGAGAGAGAGAGAGATGAGGACGAGAGGAGAGTGCGGAGAGAGAGAGAGAGAGAGAGAAGAGGAGCGAGGAGAATAGAGGACAAGAAGAGAACGATGGAGAGAGAGAAAGAGCACGAGAGAGCACGTGAGAGAGATAGACAGATAGATTACCGTAACTTACGATTCCCTATATTTTTTCCCAATAATCCTTCAAAAACTATTTTTATTTAGATAGATTATTAGTTTATCATTTATTTAGATATTTAGTTTATTTAGACTATTTTATAGCACTTTACGTAGTTTTTTGACTTCTAAAAACACTGTAAAAATGCTCTAATTATTTTATACAGGTAGCTAAGCGGAAAATATAAATGAGCCACATTTTATATGGATTTCTATGGGGGCTTTCATCTTTCCGAAAACAGCTTCTTGAAGGTCAAGCTCCAAATAATACGATTCTGGCCGCACCATAAAGCAAACGATTCGCTAGGAAGGCACGCACATTTTTTGCAAACACGACCACCCGGCGGGGGAGGTCAAAAAGTAGGATCCTCCTCGCTGAATCGTGCCAGTTTGGGGAAAGCGTTGCGAACAGTCGTTTTTCAGAATTGTGGCCACTCAATAGAGGGAGGGCCAATCCCGGGGCCCAGATCCAGGAAAGTATGGCCAATAAATCGCCAGCAGGGTCCTCCAATCGGAGGTGTACGGCCCCCCAGAAAAAATGGAGGCGATCACGAGGAAAAACTGTGGAGGGGAGGAGGGGAGGGTCCGAGAATTGGCACCATTTATCACTAGATTCGGCCCCGGCACCCGGGCCGACCTTTAGCGCGGTTTTTTGAGGGGCTTCCGGGTGAATTTGAGGGTTTAAAGGGACTGGGAAGTGAAAGAAGGAGTTTGGATCCTTTCGAAGAACTAAAACTTTTTTAAGGTGTTGGGAACTTGGGAATATTTTTAAAGGGACTGGGAAGTGAAGAAATGGTTTCGGAAACCTGGAAAACCAATTTTTAAAGGGAGATGAAAGCTCCGGGAAAATTTTAAAGGAATTGGCAAGTCAGGAATATAGTTAAAGGTACTGAGAAGCCAAAGAAATGCTTGCTTAAAAAAAAATTTTTAAAGGGCCTGGGAAGTAAACCAAAAATTTGGTAGATACTCTGGAAAGACGAGGCAAGCTAGCAGAGAATCCTTAGGAATTTGCACGACCTAGGGCAGGCTGGCAGGGATTCTTTAGCATTTCACTAACGGAGGCAGGCTAGCAGAGATTCTTGGGAAATTCGGCTAGCTGGATTCTTCAGCTAGCAGGGTTTGGTTTGGGAAACCATCCCCACTTCCAATTTGGAATTTTTTCCCGATCGCCCCAGATCCATCCGGAATCTATGGCACCCACAAAAAGCGTGCCTTTTCCCTGGGATCTGCCACTCGGAAATGCCCACGCGGAGGTGGCTGTTGCCCATATTTTTGCTTTTCCGTCGGATTCTTGTGGACGCGAGGCTATGGGGGAGAGATCATAGGATCAGATCGGAATCTTTTTCGTTAGGTGGGGTGGCTTTTACGCCCACGGAAGCGGGGAAAAACGGTGAAAAAAGCGAAATTTAAAGCATAGAGCGCGCAGCGTAGTCAAGGCTTGCGACTACGCTCCAATCCAGTGGTCATCCAAATTATGTGCGCCTGTCGAGAAAAGAGAGAAAGAGAGCGAGCGAAACACAGAGCAAGAGAGACAGAGCGAGAGAAAAAGGAGACAGAGCGAGAGAGAGAGCGAGGAGAGCGAGAGAGAGAGAGAGAGACAGAGAGATAGAGGGGGAGAGAGAAAAAAAGAAAGCGAGACAGGAAAAGAGAGAGGGGAGAGAGCGAGAACGAGAGAGATACATCGCCGAAAAACTTTAACCTAAATGCACCCAGAAGCAGCCGACTCACGTATCATACCCAACAGATAACGACCGCTTTTTGTAGCAAAATTCAGGCCGAAAAGCTGCTTACGAAAAATGGAAGCCGGCTTCTGGGGTTGAGGAATTCGCGACCGTAAGCCTTACTGGAATGAGAATTGAAGTGGATTATGCCTTGGGGAGTCTGTAGGTATAGTGTCTGGTGGCATAGCGTCATAGCCAGGATGTTTCTATTAATATTTCGCATTGAACCATTGCGCCCAATTTAGTTTTGTGTTTTAAACCGAGAGAAAAGAGAGCGAGAGTCAGAGAAGAGAGAGAGAGAGAGAGAGAGAAAGAAGGCGAGAGAGATAGAGAGAGAACCTTGTTTGCAAAGCGTTCCTAGCAGCTGGAAAAATACAAACTTCAAGCCAAATATTAAGATTATCAAGTTTAAATATATTAAATTCGGGAAATCTAAAAATTCTAAACATAAAATATCCGACTCGAGCATCCGATGCGAGCAAAACCGACTCAATTTGAATGAGCGCTTTCTCGTAAAGTCATAAGACTCTTAAAAATTCGGGATTTCCGTCAGTCATCAAAAACGACAAGGCAAAGGGGCGTTTTTCCACGGTTTTGCCGCCCACCACCGCGCCTAAAAACCATCCTTATCTATGCAGACATCCTGGGA
Organism: Mesorhabditis sp. LJ9110; assembly: GCA_038088335.1. Classification (NCBI taxonomy): domain Eukaryota; kingdom Metazoa; phylum Nematoda; class Chromadorea; order Rhabditida; family Rhabditidae; genus Mesorhabditis; species Mesorhabditis sp. LJ9110. The sequence continues at coordinate 22,419 of JBBGBA010000235.1, read as the reverse complement.
ATGTTGGGCATCCCATTCAGCCCAGAAATACCCTAAAAACATCGTGTCCCCCCTGGATGAGTCAACATTAAAAGCGACGAACAACCCACGGGGGACCACCCTCCATTTCTTATTGCCTTATCTTGTGACGTCTGGTGGGGGATTGTGCAAGAAGCCATCGCCGCCCTCGTCTATTGTATCCCCACGGAATTTCGGATCTTAGTCATCCGGTAGATACCGGGATATTAAGGTCATCGGTTAGTGCTTTTGTGGGGTAAGCTCTCGATGTAAAAAGTCGATTTTCAAGGGCTTGGAGCGTAACAGAAATCGCACCGTCATCGAAACCGCAATCGCACCAGGCTTAAAAACCGGTTTTCCAATTTTACGTCATTATTTAAGGAAACTAGCAAGGAATGAAAAGTACCCACAAACAGGGGCGTAGCCAGGAAAAAAATTTCGGGGGGCCCCGAAAATTTTTTTTCGAAAAACTCAAAAAATTAACGAGAAAACAGCGCCGCAGGCGAAAAATTTTGGAAAAAAGGCTATACAGCTCTACAAATAGCAGTAAAAACGTGAAAAAAATAGCGCCGCAGGCAGCAAAATTTTAAATTTTCGGCCCCGCCGATTTCGGGGGGCCGGGCCACGGGCCGGTATTACGCTACGTCCCTGCCCACAGATACCCCTACGCTTTTCAGACTATGGATCATAGCACAATTTTAAAGGAGCTTGCAAGCGGGGAAGCCATTTTGATACGTTTGCGATTTTTTTGCGGAGCCTGCATCATACTGTAGTAGGATTTTAATAAGCTTACAATGCAACTTCCGAATTACGCGAGCACACTACAAAACGTTTTTATTTACTGTATTCAGTAACATTTTAGACACTTGGAATGTAGGAAAAATCGTACCGTAAGACCCGAACCAAAAATGGAAATTTTTCTCGGACCGCATCCGGCTTTAAAGGGGCCTGGACGGCAGAAACCTCTAGGTTGCTTCGAACCATATTTTTCCTGTCTTCTGAAGTACCGTAATCCGATTTAAAGGGAATGGCAAGCAAGAACTGGCAAGACTGAATTATACAATACCAAGGCTAAAAACGGAGGTTTTTTGGTGCTTATTGACTGAAAATTTATTTTGTAGTCTGAAAGCTACCGTAATCGGGCTTTAACACGACAGGGAAATCACCGGAAGCGGATCTGAAAGCTTCACGAAACATTAAAAACTACTTTAAGCTTTCGGCTACCGTATTCAGACTTCAAAAGCACCGGCAAAGCTCCCAGCAGGAAAACAAGCCAAAGCCCGATGCCATTTGAAGTGATCAGTTGCCCTCTCTCCATCTCTCTCTCTCTCTCTCTCTCTCTCTATCTCTCTCTCTCTCTCTCTCTCTCTCTCTCGCACTCTCCATTTGCAACAATGGCACCGTGGCGAACAAGGGAACCCAATTTTTCACAAGGCTTACCCCCTTTCGACGCCTCATCCCCCCAGGGGGCACAGCTGCTGCCGGTGCCATCGGCTGTGAGAATTTGCATTCCCCATTTGTCATGATCACACCCCAACATCCCAAGGAGACCGAGGAGGAAGGGCAAAAAACGGCTGCTTCTGGGGTCGGGAGCAAAAAGTGGTGAAAAAAACTTTGGAATTTCCGAAAAATTATCTATGCTAGCTTGTTAGGAAAACCGTAAATTGCTTGTGGTAAAATGATCAGACAGTACAAATCGTCAAAAATCTCTGCTAGCCTGCCCCTGCCAAAGAATCTCTGCTAGCCTGCTCATCCCAAAGAATCACTGCCAACCTACCTACCATAACAGCTATGAATAATACCAGTTTTTGATTTCCTCAAGAATCTTTGCTTTCCCCAAATAGTGGTGAAAATCATCAGTTTCTATTTTCCTCAAGAATCTCTGCAAGTTCGTCTTTAGCCCAGAAAAAAAAGAAATTAAAGCACTCGGTATACCTTTCCACGAAAATCTCTGCTAGCTTGCCTTGCCCTGCTTGCCTAGTAGCCTGTCGCTGTCTAGTCAGAAAATTTTCGAGTTTGTTCAAGGATCTGTGCTAGCTTGTCTGCCCTAGTTAATGACTTTTGATCACCAGTTTCCGCAAGGATTTCTGCTGGTCTGCCTTTTCGTATAAAAATGCGAGCCTGAAATGCGACAATTTCCCAAAGAATCACGGCCAACCTGCCTTCCTCTAGGGACCACGAATAAAAGCTATTCCTGATTTCCTCAGGGCTAGATCCATACAGAACCAGTAGTAAGCTAGATAAAATAAAATTTTCCCGAATGATCTCTGCTAGCGTGCCATTCAACGGGTTTCATGTGTGAAAAATCTATGCTAGTCGAAAACCCCAGCGAAAAATTCGAGCATCATCACGCCACTTGCCTGCAAAAAATTCCCCCAAGAATCACCGCTAGCCGGCCCAGTAAATCAACAAGCGGAGAGCAGTAGCAACAACAGCTTCTGCCCCATCCACCGCCAGTATAAATTCGACCCCCCACACAGCTCAGCTCAATCTTCATCCCCTAAAAACCGGAGCCACCCGTTCAAGGAGACCGTTTGTTCCGGCTTTACCAACTCACATCCATCGCCACCGATCCCTATCACAGCCCCTAGGAGGGTGAAAAAGCTGATCCCAACTCGCGGCCCAGCCTATCGGCGATGCCATTAATTCCCAAGGTCTCGTTGAGGGCACACACAGCACCTCATCTCCAATGGCATTGTAATGGCCCCCCATCCAATCCTATCGACGGACAAAACGGAAAGCGGAAAACAGTCGTCGGAGGCGCTGGGGTGGAGATTTATGCCCCAACCTGGTCCTTTTTTCCGAGACAGGCCGAATTCCGGTCGATGGTCACCTTTTAGCAATATTTATTGTGGTTCTGCCGTTTCGGCGAGCGCCCTGTAATTTGATCGGTGGTGTGATGATGCTAAAAACGTAAGCAAGCGCCTTTTTTCCGGGCCTGCTAGGTTATTTTCCCGCAACAACTGGCTCCATGGATTACAAAGAGACACGGTTCTTTCGCATTATCGGGGGGTGGACGCAAATTTTCTTCTTACGTTCCCAGTTTTTAAATAGCGAGTGTTTCTACTTTACAAATTTTTATGGAAAAAAAATACAAAAATATAGTATGAAAATACAGTCGACCAAAACTTCCACTTTGCATGCAATTTTTTTGAAAGTTTTCGATAGTTTTGTCAGTTGAAATATAGGTTATATTCGAACAAAAACGCTATTAAAATACTTCTTATCAGGGTTGGTCACGAAAAGAGCGGGAGCTGGGAGCGGGAGCTGATTTGCGAGCCCCGCTCAAGAGCGGGAGCGGGAGCTGAAAATCCTTAGCTCCCGCTCAGCTCCGGCTCAGAGCCGGCTGGCAGAATGACCAACCCTGGTTACTAGGCAATTCTAAACTTATACCAAAAAATTTCGGACATACCTGAAAATTAAGTAATTCGGAAATTTATAGGCTCATTGAAAATCGGGCTAGATACCTTTCTTTCATCTTTTTAAAAAGTCTATTTTCAGAATATCTGAATCAAAGAAAACCGAAACAAGCACTATTCAGAAAACCGAAACCAAAAATCCGAAAAATGGGCAGAAAACCAAAATTATTAATAGTGGTCGAATCCCTGGCTTAAACACAGATTACGCCATATAAATCAGCTAAAGACAGATATCTGGACAATCGCAGCTTCCTTGAAAAATCAGAAAAACCAAGCAAGACCCTGGGAATACCGTGGACTTGGCCGGGCTGCGGTCCCACCCCCTCGCTCTAGATGGGCTTTTTATGAGCGACACGGGGCCCATAGAGTGCTCTAGCCCCACAGAGAGCCGCTTTCACCGAAAAAATCGCCCCGTTCCGACAGACAACATCAACAAATGGCATTTTAACGATGGGCAGGGCATGCCGTGGCCCGTTCGCATGGGTCGAGACGGAGGGCGAAGAGCGCGCTCGAAGGAGCCGCGCCGGTTGGCACCGAGTGCCAGATGCTAACATTCGGCTAGATCGGAACGTTTAGTGCTGGAAAATGATACTTTACGTTTAACCGGGCGCTTAACTTTCAAATAAAACTATATAGGCTTTAAAAATCCTTATTTTACTCACAGATCCAAGAGTTCGATCGGAGGAAACCTAATTTTTCTTACTAATCTCCAAAAATTCCAACTAATATAGTAATAAACGTTTTAATAGTATTTCTAGCCAAATTAGCGCAATTTCAAGTGAAAACTATGTACAAAACTAAAAACGTTGAAATTTAAGTCGAAAATTTTCTATTTTTATGACAAAACCAAGGCTTTTATGCTATTTATCCATGCGTTGTAGGCTAACTTAACGTAACTGTGTTCGAGTAAAAGTGAAAGCGTAGTAAAAACCTGTAGAAAATAACGACTACACGAAACACCTCGAAACGGCCGGCAAAAGATACACATGCGGCCAATTAACAAAAAGACCGGGTAGTGGGGGGCCCCTGACTCACGGCTACCAAAAACCAAAGTGGGTGATTGCCCCGAGATTCATAGCAGACGGTTCACGCGTTTGGATGGGCTGAGCAAGAGCCTGAGGAGCTTGAAAAACGTTATCTAAACGTGGATTAGTAGCGTCAATCTGTTCTTTCACATTATCGGGGGTATGAGAAACAGTGCAACAGGCTTTTTTCCTGAGTTCGGAGCTCCAAAACCTGCTAAATCACCTACAAAATACTTGAAATCCCTTGGCTCCATTCATTCGGCCCGATCTTTCACACCAAAGACTTTGACCCGAATTCCAGTTTAGTGTTGGAGCAACAACCAAGCAATTACCAGCGGTGCCCTTCATCTCGAGCAGGAAGTTTGGCACTTTCCTCGCATGACTCGACCCTCCTGATAAAACTCCGAACCCAGGCGCGACCCCCAGAAAAAAGTGGCAAAGCATCGCAAACTTGTGCTATAACCTGACCGCCGGGGTGGCTGCTCCCTGCTCGTGATCCTTGTTTTCACACGTTAGGCGTGAAACGGCCGCCGGGCCGCGATAAGTGAAACGCGCATGTTTTACGAGCGGGCCAGCCAATCGTTTTTGGGTGTAATCAGATCCATCCAACGGCCCGGGCTCGGCGCCCGGCTGCAATGTTTATTTTCACGGTTTCTCGAAGCGAGCGAGATGTGCAGCGACGTGATGACGGGAAAATGCGAAAATACCGATAGTCAAAATTCCCGCATTCAAAAACCCGACCACCAAAATATCGACATTCAAAATCCCATCAGCGGAAACCCCGGACTTACTACGTTTGTCGGGTCGAGCTTTTCGTCTATCTATATTTCGTCTTTCGAGCTTTTATTTTGTCGCTATTTTGGATGTCGGGATTCTGTTTGTCGAGATTTTGGCTAGTAGACATGTTCACTGCTGCCAGTCCGAATCTAACACTCAATTTGGACATATGGCCGTTATTATGGCCTATCAGGGCTTCGGTAACCTGGATTTTGGTTGTCGGTATTCTAGTCATAGCGCGACAACTCAGAGGCGTTAAAATTCCTTTATGCTAAAAGTTCCGGGCCAATTTTGGCATCCGAATGATATAAACGAACGTTAAATGGGGGCAGATGTGGGCCGCGTATGAACCGGGAAAGTTGACTTGATGTGAATTCGGGAGGCGGCTAGACGATGCGAGGCAATCAGGGCACAAGCAAGGAGGAGGAATGGTCGACCGGTATCGGGGGGTAGAAAGATAGAGAGAGAGGGGGTGATGAGTGGGGGCAAGAGTTACGTAGGAATATTGCCGCCTTGCTAAATTAGGTGAGCTGCGAGTACCCGAGAAAAAATATAGGCGGTATGTGGATGGGTGGTCGGGGGAGAATAAACGAAGAGCCGAGAAATTGATGATCGAGGGTTCAGGCTTCGGTGGTGTCCATGGTTTCGTCGTCGAGGTCATTCTCCTTGTTATCGTCGTCGTTGGTGGGGTTGAGGCCTCCGTAGGGCAGCAGCCAAGGATGGGCGAGACACTGGCGAGCCGTGGCCCGCTCTTCGCCTGCGTACGCCAACATCGGCGTCAGGAACGAGGTCAACTGGCGAGCCTGAAAAAGCGTTAATTTCATAATGCAACTTTAATAATATCGAATCGTTATAATGCGGAAATGGCATAATAACCTATCCTAAAAGCCAAGGAGTTAGTTTTCACAGTTTCATAAAGCCTAATATGTACGAGGTAAAATTTCATAATGCCTAATCGTCATAACCTGATTTTCGTCAATCAATCCAATAGTAAGCTCGACTTCAAAAATATACCTCCTTGAAGGGCCAGTTGTATTTGCCCACCAGCACATCGATCAAGCTCCACGGCTTCAACGTGGATATGTGTTGAAGTTTTCCTTGCTAAATTAAATAAATAGGCTTTAGAGAAAGAAAATACCCGATTGAAAAATTCTTTCCAGTGCTTGCCGCGCTTGTAGACGTTGGGCGGGATGGCGCCGAGCAGTTCGATGATGTGGGCGATGTGGTCCTCGTCACGATTGTAGGCGGGCCCACCGTGCGGCTCGAACAAGTAGTCGCCGGTCGCCAGTTCGAAGATCTAAAAAAGAATTCAATTACAAAGAAATATAGCTTTCTAAGCCTTAAAAGTTTTAAAATCAAACGCACCATGCAGGCCATGCTCCAAATGTCGGCTGATGTGTCGTAACCCGCTCCCAAGAGGACTTCTAGCGAACTAAATGGCAAAATTAGAAAAAACTTTTCAGAGTTCATCTACCGATACTGGCGGGTCTGGATCTCCTCGGTAAAGTGTTGCGTGACCCAGCAGGCATTGCCGAGATCAGCAATCTAAAACGATATTAATTATTACCCACAAAGTGCCCAAACCTTCACATCTATCATCGAGTAGCCGTCGAGGGATTTTGGGCCGAACGAGGGCTCCTCAAATTTGGGTTGCTCGCCGGCGGCAAGGAGCTCCTGTGCGCGCTTCAATGTAGGGATGACACCTAAATCAAGGTTTCAAGTGTAGATAAAAACTTTTAAGCACATTACAAATATCCAAAAAGTCATAAATAAATGAAAAACACCTACCGGTGGGGACGCCAACAAGGTCAATCGACGAGTCCTCGTCCATGGCCGTAGAATTGGAGCTCAGTGAGCCGGGCCCCTTCTTTTTCGTCTTGCGCTGCTTCTTCTTCTTCTGATTTTTGGTCAACGGCTTCGGGTTGATGGCCTGGAGAAAAAAAAATTAGAATGTAAAAACAAAGATGCATAAAAATACCTCGTGCACAGCGCGCGCCGACAAGAAGGAGTTGCTCAGCGGTAGCCCCAGCTTTGCCGAGATCACGGCATGTTCGGCGATATCGTTGATCTAAACGATTTATTTTTACGATTTTTACACGATTTATATTTCACTTTTTTGATGTTTTCCAAAAATGAAACTCACTTCTTGTTGGGTCATTGTGACGAGTACGTTTTCGGGTTTTATATCCGTGTGGATGATTTGGCATTTCTCGTGCAAGTAGGCGAGACCTTCGAGCATCTGAAACAGCAATAAGATGGCAAAAATCTTTCAAACCTGTTTACTGATATGGCGGACCATTTCGAGGGGAAGACCGTGATAATCGCTCAGCTTGATCATCTTCAGCAGGTTACAACCGAGCACCTAAGTCCCGAAGTAGTGTAAAAATACGAAACTTTCTATACCTCAAAAACCATGCACACGTGCGAGCCGTGCGGGCCGGAAACGTTGAAGCTGTCCAACAATTGAACCACACGCTTCCCAAACTCGTCGTCAGGGTCAGAGGTGCGGACAGCTTGCAAAATCTAAAAAAAAAAAGAAGATACAAAACAAAGGAAGGAAGACACCTTTGACTCGTCGAGAGCCGCCTCGGAATAATGATCGGCCGACTTGACGACCTTTATGGCCACATAGCGAGTATCCGTTGTGTCCCAGCACAGCCATACGGTAGAGAAATGACCCCAGCCGAGCTTGCGCAGCACGTGGTATCTAAAAAAAATAAAAGAATTTAATGGTAGCAATCAAATACCTATTTTGAAAAACATCGCCAATGTTCACGGGATGGTATCCGCCAACTTTGTAGTCATGCACAGATTCTTGGTCCGAGTCTCCGTCATCGTCGTCGACTCCTTCCTATAAAGATTGTCACTAGCCTAAAGCCAAAATAATACCGATTTTTGCAACGATGTCAACGAGGCTCCCCGGCTCTGGGAAACGTAGGGCGAGTCGTTTAGCACGATGACGTCATCCTCGCGGATCTCCGGCTTCGTAACTGGTCGTTCGATCACAGCAACCTCATCAGATTCCGCCGGGCTCGGGGCTGGGTCCGGTTTTGGATCTTCCTAAAAAAAAACCGATTTTAGCCTGAATATTTTTCCACACCTTTCGAACGGCAGGCTTGGCAGCAGCCTTAATCACTCTCTTCTTGGCCTTTGCCCCTCGAGCCATTATCTGAAAAAAGAATATATTTATAAATATCTGTAACAGAAAGAGCTGCAGGGAAAACAAGAACAGAACAATATGTACAACGATATCACGTTTAAAACTAGGGATTGTAACGCTGCGCATCCGAATCACTTCTCCTCCGGCCAGGACGAAATTCCACACCTACGGAACCCCGAAACTTTTCATCCTTCTGCGATCGCTGCTCGGTCATGCGATTTTCGGAGGCCTATCAATAGGTCTTCGAGCCCGACCGAATATTTTGCCGAGATAAAATGCATTGGCAAATCAGGCAGATCCGAAAATTCCTTTCGTACTGTCTTTTCATCAAAATCTCGCGGAGCCAGATCGATCTTATTGATCACCACCGTCGTTTGCTTTCGGGTTAGTTCCTCGTCAAATTGAGATATCTCGTAACGCAGCGCATCAAATTGCGCGCGCCAATCTCCCAGCGTGTAATCGAGCACGAAGAATAGGGCGTGGCATCGCTGAATATGCTTCAGAAACTCGAAGCCAAGCCCCTCGTTTTTATGAGCGTTCTCGATCAAACCGGGCACATCTGCGACGGGAATTTGCACGAAATCGTCGTATTCCACGATGCCGACGTAGGGCTTGAGAGTGGTGAAGGGATACGAGGCCACCGTCGGTTTTGCTCGAGAAATGGCTCGTAGCAACGAACTTTTCCCAGCATTCGGATAGCCAATCAGACCCGCGGACGCTATGACGCTCATCTCGATATCGTAGACCACCTCTTCGCCAGGACCGCCTTGCTCGGCTTTCAGCGGTTTTCGCACTTGATTAGATACGTAGAATTGGTTGCCTCTGCCGCCACCACCTCCGCGAGCACCGATAAAGATTTCCTGGTCTTGGCGTAGCGTAAACAGCTTCGAGTCGGCAACGTTGCGAAAGACGGTACCTACAGGTACACCGACAGTTTTGTGATCTGCCGATTTCCCATGGCTCGATCTTGGCTGTCCAGCAGCGCCGCTAGCTGCACGCAGCACGGGTGGTAGGCGCGACAAGTCGATTATTTTCTTGTTGGCTTGAAAAACGACATGGCCGCCATTGCCTCCGTCACCACCGTCTGGGCCGCCGAAGGGCATCCGAAAGGCGCGCATGAATGAGATCATCCCATTGCCGCCAGCGCCCGCTTTGCACCGCACACGCTTGTAGTCGACGAACGGGCGGGCTTCGGTTTCGCTCTTTTGCTTCTGGGGAAGAATTGGCCGGCATTCCGTTGATGAATGGCAACAACTCGGGCGTGCAACGGGGCGGAGACTGGATATCCGGGCCGAGAGAAGCATGAGGATCTAAGAATAAAATTTATACATCAGAAAGGAAAGAGAATAAAAATTGTAATTAAGCTAGAACTATGTGAATCTATTGAGAAATAATAAAAACATAAAAATTTCAAAAACGGGAATGACTGGCTTTGAATTGCCGCAGATTCCGGGAGACAACTATCGACCTGACTTGTCGTGCACCGTAAACATTTCAGCCCGGATTTTCGAACGTAAAGGATTCGGGTTTTGAAAAGATATTCCTCAATTCCAATTTTCTAGATCCTCGCTCAGTAAAATGGCGAGATCTCCGTCCAGTTCAAGCTCCAGCTCCGCCTCTTCCGATGACTCGAAGCCTCTCTTCCCAGCCGATGGCAAAAGGTTTGTCTTGCTTGTTTTTATAAACTCATTTTAGAGCCACCAGCAAATCTCGTTCTCCAAGCCGAACCTCTGATCGGAGCAGCAAATCGAGGTGAGAGCTTTGGGACTACGTTGATGACTTTGTTTAGAAGCAAGTCTCCGGTCAAGCGACGCAGAAGCCGAAGCCGATCTCGGGATCCACCCGCAAGATATTCTTCAAGACCAGTTAAAAGGTGAGTAAATTCGCTTTTAGAGTGCGAGGGTGAAATTGCTTGTCCAAAAAATATTCACAATTTGGAGCTAGTTAAGTTTGATGGCCCCAAGGGCGTCAAAAAATTTACCCCCCCGATCGGTAAAAACGAGTATTGGGTAGTTTGATGGCTGAGTTCGACTACACTTAGACTATTATTTGATTTTAGACTACAAACTACAAAGTCGAAAATCGCCATGTCACGCGAAAAACACCTTTCCGGGGTGGTTTTTCGCGCTGAATCCTAATATAGCAATGCATCAACGCGCAAACCCCTATATTTGATCCATTTTCACCTTTATGCTCACGCATGAATGCTAGTTTGGACCAGCTACGGGGCTTCACTCTATTGAGTCTTGCTAGGCGTTACCCGTAAGCCCGTTGTAAGCCTGGGACCGCTTCACAGCACTCCGATTTGTCCCAAATGTGGCTTACAAGTCATGAGATGCTCAAATACAGGGGTTTGCGCGTTGCTGCATTGTTATATTAGGATTCAGCGCGGAAAGGCGTTTTTCGCGTGACTTGGCGATTTTCGACTTTTTGTAGTTTGTAGTCTAAAATCAAATAATTGTAGTCTAAGAGTGTCAAATTCGAACTCAGCTCATCAAACTACCACAGAATACTCGTTTTTACGCCGATCGGGGTGCCCGACCTGCAAAAATTTTTGACGCCCTTGGGGCCATCAAACTTAACTAGCTCCCACAATTTAGGAGCCGTTCTCCGATTCAAGACCGTAGGCGTAAGCGCTCTACTTCTGTCAAGAAAGAGAGGAGCCCGAGCCCTGTGAAGAGAAGGAGCCCCAGCCCTGCGAGGAGGAGAAGCCCCACGGAGACGCGAACGCTCAACTTCTGCGAAAAAGGAAAGGAGCTCGAGCCCGGTGAAGAGGAGGAGCCCCAGCCCCTCGAGGAGGAGAAGCCCTCCCAGAAGACGTCAGCGTAGCAGAAGCAACGATCGGGGCCACCTCCTCGTGATCGTGATCGCCGCCGGTGAGTAGTCTAACAGCCGAGACGCTTGATTATTTTGTTTCAAAATCTCCTTTTTTAGTTCACGCTCACCGCCTCCTCGACGTGGTGACAGTCCTCCATGGAAGTCGGAAAAAAGGTCAACCAGGCGACGATCGCGCTCCGGAAGCCCCGAGGATGATGACGACAAGAGAAAGCGTGGCGAATCGGAGTGGAAAATCAAAGAGGACCAGAAATGGAAAAAGTTGGGAATCTTTTTTGGCTCTGATTTCAATTTTTTTAGGCGCAGAGACCACCGTGAAGCGATCGCAGAGGAGGGCGTGCAGAAGGTGTGGGGAATGTCTCCGACCCACGACGATATTCAGCACGTCTACGTTTTGTACGTTATTAATTTCTGATTATAGACATATTTTGTAAACCTCCGCGTTAGCGATACCCAGTCACTTGTATTTTCATTTGATTGGCACAAATCAACGCAAAACCAAGATAAATAGCCGTAACACATTGCCAGGCGGGATCGCCAGGCTCTTATACAGGCTGTACAATTCTTAGAGATTCTACTTAATTTTTTATCAAGTCCTAAGCTTAAATGGTATCTCCTTTTTTCAGGCTAGAAGAAACTGAGCGGATGCGGGAAGAGGAGACCAAGAAATTCGAGAAGCAGCAAAAGGAGCGAGACAGGGAGCGCAAGGAAAAGATGAAAGCAGAAGGTACACCATTTTTCAAATTCATCTTTGCCTCAGGATTCAACGTGTCGGACAGTGGCAGCGAGGACGATGACTCAACGGATTCGGAGGAAGAGAAAAAGAAGAAGAAAAAGAAGGCGAAGAAACAGAAGAAGGAAAAGAAGGCCAAAAAGGACAAGAAGAAGAAGGCCAAGAAGCGCAAGGCAGATTCTGATTCCGGTAGGAGTTTTTTTTGATGTTTGACTACCTCTGCTTTAGATGACGACAAGAAGAAAGACAAAAAGAAGAAGAAGAAAAAGAAGCGCGAGGCCGAGGAAGTGGTATCTTATTTCTCACATAAAAATACTGTATGTTCAGGAGTACGTGCCCAAATCCGAATCTGAAGAGGAAATGGCCGGTCCGGCAATTCCGCAGGACATCATCGACAGCGACAAGGCGTACCACGACATTGAGCGGCAATTGAAACAGTACGTTGTCGTTTTGGGTTTTTATACCTTTGTTTAGAAGCAAAGACATGCTTCGTGGTGAAGCCGCGGCGATGGCGGCTTACGTGGCTCGCGGTGAGCGGATTCCGCGTCGAGGCGAGATTGGGTTGAGCAGCAACGAGATTTCGTACTTTGAGCGGGTAAGGAACTATACCGTATTTCCGATAATTTTAGGTTTTATCCGCTAGTTAAGTTTTTTGTTTAGCGGGTTTCGATTAAATTATATTTTCAGGCTGGCTATGTGATGTCGGGTACTCGCCACAAAGCGATGGAAGCGACGCGGTTGCGCAAGGAAAACCAGGTAATACTTGCTTTCTAGCTTTTTTAAAACGTGAATTCTTAGGTCCTAACCGCCGACGAGAAGCGCCTGCTCAGCGGCTTCTCCCAGGAAGAGCGTCGCAAGAAGGAGGAGGCCGTCATGTCCCAATTTCGGCAACTCATCGACGCCAATCGCAAATAGTGGATCTGTTTTTTGTTGTCTTGTTTTCACTTTATTCATGGTTGTTTGTATTTGGGGACCGGGTCCCTCATAAACAGAAAATACACAATAACGGGTAGCCATTTATTGTAATCAAAGCGTATCTGACATTTTTCAATATTCGTTCAACACGTAAAAGAAGTGAATCTGGGACGGGTGATATGAAAGCTTCGGGCAATTATTCCTTCTCCTTCTTCTCATCGTCGCCGCCACCTTCGGCCTCACCGCCGCCACCCCCGCCGGCGTTCTTCGCGTCAAACAGCTGATCGGGCGAGATCAGACCTGATGAGATCTGAAAGGCGTTCCTTCTTCCTTATTTTTGATGTTTTGATACTTCCGGTTTAGCTTAAGTAGAAGTCCTACTAGAAGTTATAAAAGCTAATATAAAATCCACTATATTTTAGGTTTTGAGCCTTACCAGATACAGGCGGTAAGGTAAAAATTCTTGAGACTAACCGCCGACTTGACGACAAGATTGCCGAGGGCCTGGTAGTGGTCGTAGTGGATGACGGCCCCGTAGCGATGGCGGCGCACCATCTCGACGGTGGTGCGCAGGCCGACGAGCTTCTTCTCGCTGAGCCGCGACAGCACAATGTCCAGCGCGCAAAACGTGCCGGCTCGGTGGACGCCGGAAGGGCAAACGACCTGAAAGACGGTGTCAAGTCGGAACTTACTTTTTGGTTTTTGGTATTTTGAAAAAAATGGGGGAAGTATGACTCAAAAAGGGCTTTTCGAAGGTATTAATTTCAAGAATGTATAAGTCAATTACCATCACAGGTCCGCAAATCTCCTTCTTCTTGAGCGCTTCTTTCTCGGCGCGAGCTTGTTGCACGAGCACCTGAAATCGAGCCATAGTTACTTCGAGCTTGTCCCGACGTGAGCACGGAGCTCGAGCAGCGCGTCCGGCACCTTCGAGTCGGTTGGCCACTTGCGGAAGTTGATGAGGGTGGTTTTGAAAATCTAAAAAACCAAAATTTCCGATCCCGAAGCTGTAGCTCACATCGGCAGCCTTTGCCTTTTTCTCCTTGACCTGGATCGTGTACCGCCGAGTTTCCAAGTCCTAAAAGGTTTATTAATAGCATTTTTTAGCTTGAAATTTACCTGATCCGCTTCGGGCACCGAGACGATCAGCCTCCCGTCGCACAGCTTCATCTTGTCGTCCTTCTTCGGCCAGAAGCGCTCGTCCACCGTGCCGTTGCTTTGCTTCTTTTGCTTGTCTTTCTAGAATCAAAAGGTAGAGATATCAACGTTCAGTACATCTCCGCCGGTGTCGACGAGCACGAGGATGATGCACGGGCGATGGCTGTACACCATACGCCAAAAGTCTTGCGTCGTCTGTGTGTCGAACGGCGCCTGGGCCAAGATGTAGCCGTCTAAAGCTTTAAAACCGTTATTAAAACTCTATTAAAGCCTACTCTTTTTAGTGTAGCTGTCGAGCCAGCTGGCGTGGTAGTAGTCGTCGTCGGCGAAATCGTCCTCCACGAGCACGCGCGAATGGTCGTAGAGCAGGATATTGGCATGGCGGTTCTCAAATTGAGCTATTTTATAAAACAAACGATAGGAAAGTTTTAAAATACTGTTATAAAGTTATTTTCAGACAAACCTTGGCCACGTTGTTATCGTCCAAAAAGGCGTCCACCGATGGGGGCTCCTTGATGAAGTCGTTGTACCACTCCATCACTGCCTGAAAAAAAGGTTTTTCTGGGGTTTCCAAGCTTTTAAACGCTAAATATAAGCTTCTGAAGCTCACCTTTCCCTTAGAATCGACAATCTGCTGCAGGAATTCTTCGGGTGCGGGCCCGGAGAGGTCATGTTTCTTTTTATCTAGAATTTTTTTTAAGCGTTAGAAAATCGTAAAAACCAACCTTCTGGTGTCCCAGCCATCGATAAATGTATTTCTCAGATTCTCCACTTCCACCCACAGATCCAGATTCAAATTTTTCGACCCATATTTCGAGATTCAAGGCTCTAACGTAAATTTACGCTTTCAAAAGCCCTAAAAAGCCAGTTACCCAAAGAATCCCTGCTAGCTCGCCTTTTTCAATAAAAACGTAAATAGATTTGTCGATAACGACCATTTTGCTGTATTTGCGGATGCCGACATTGTTTGAACAGCCGATTGTCTTTTCATATACATCTCCCACCCCAATGTAACCCCGATTTTTTTCAAACAATGCCCCCTATTTCAGCAAAATCACTCGTCGTACTTTTCGCGTTTGTTGTTTGTATTGTTAGTAAGTTATTTAACAAGTTTTAAACATTCTAAAGGCGATGCGAAGCGTAGTTTTACGCCTACATCGAAATGGCGGGATTTCCAGCGCTTTATACTTGCCAAGCGTCAGAAATGGACTTCCGTTCAGAGACTTTTTTAAAATTTAGCAAGTTTTAGGTATTTCAAAGAAATTCCAAAGCTTCGTTTTACCCTTACCTCGAAATTTATCGAAATATCAAAGTAATTTTTACTGTTTTATGCTTTGAAAAATAGTCAAAGGTTCAGCTACAGCGCGAGAAACTTTTAACAAGTTTTTGAACGTTTAAAAAAATTCTATAAAACTCAATTCTGTCCGCCACGAAATAGTGTAATTTTAGCGCATACCCCCTTGATAGAGTTCCACGCTGCTGTTTTTCAGATATTTATCGTGTCTTCAATTCGAGCTGCAGCTCGGAAGCTTCTGCTCAAGGGCCAATCCTGGAAGACGATCGGATACCGCCATTGCCTAGACCGGAAGTGCCAGGCCTGCAAAATCATGCGCAGAACGTCAAGCCAGCGGCTCCCAAGATCAAAAAGGGTGCAGAATGCGGGATTGGCGGTGAGTCCGAGCAGGGCAAGCTAGCAGAGGTTTTTAAACCTAACTAGAAAAGGGTCTCGTTTGACAGGAGGTCTTTATAGAGTTTTTAGGGGGTTTTGGAATTTTAAAAAGCCATGAAGAATGTTAGAGACTTTCAAATTTTGGAATTTTTGGCCAAAAATGAATTTTTACAAACTTTCGATAATTAAGAAGCCCTAAAATGCGCGATAAATGGTTTGTATTTGATCTTTGGTGTCCCACGGCACGTATCGGCCAAAACTAGCCCCCCCCCCGTTAAGTGATTAGCGCCAAAATATCTAAGAAAACGCTGTTTACGCATCATTTCCAGTGCGTCTGGCCGGGAAACAATGCCCGGAGGGGTCGGTGCCCTTCGGCAGCGAGTGTTATGTGCAGACTTGTTTAGAGGTTAGCCATTTTTCATTGTTTCTCACTATTCTCTTTCCCTCAACCGTTTCCATACCTTTTCCAGGAACTGATAGCTTCACGCAAGCGACCAAAAGCCATCGAAACCGTGCGACCAATTTATTAAAGAAAAGTGAATAAAGGTTTAGGGCCAACATTTTAACAAAAATACTAGAAATGTTATTTAATCCACTTTACAACAACTTTACACTCTATTTAGATAGCTTTACATAGTTTTTGGTCGATTTAAGTAAAAATTTAAGGAAAACACCCTGAAAAACCGATTTTAGGGATTTTAAGCTAGTGTTAATGGCCTTATAGGGCTTTTAATGTTAGTTTCGCTCAATTTAGGTAAAGATATAGTAATAGTAAATAGTGTATGGCAATTTAGAGCACTGTATGGCAGTTTTAAAATATTTTAAATCATTTTGAAGTTATTTCCGGCCTAATTAAGTTAAGATTTAAAAGAAAACTGCGTAAATCATTTAATAAATTTTTACGAAGATGTTCTACTCGAATTTCCATAGTTTAGCCGGTTGTGTTTAGCCTGTAAAAAGGAAAATTACATTTTCTCGATTTTCCGCCAGTTTCCAAAATCCTGTTTTGCAAGGAAAACTCCAGAACAATCCAAATGACGAAATCACAACGAAAAAAGAAAGAACGAGACGGCCTTGAGGGCTGAACTTTTGGTTCTTCCCCACTTTCATCCGGTCACGTGTCTGATTATCTTCCAAAGCCCAAAAGATCAGACAGGAACGCGCCCAGCGCTCGCGCGCCCACTCGTCATTGCATCTTTTTCTTGGATTGGGAATTACTCTCCACTTGAAATTGCATAAAAAGAGGGAAAACATGCTATTTTTAGTGTGCGACCTACAGGTACACAACTGTGGTAATCGGACGGTGATTAGTCCCTTTGAAAATAAACAAACAAGTTAGCGCGTTGACCATGTAGTGTTGAGGGGAATTTGGCAAGAAACCAGAGGTTTTTGAAGGGTCCTAAATTACCTCTGCTAGCTTGCCTCTGGCCTAGGCTTAGGCTTGGGCTTAGGCTCAAGCTTATGCTTGGTTGAAGCTTAGGCTTGGCTTAGATTCCAAGCCAGTCTGTCGTTACCTTCAACTGCATTATAAACTCCGAACTCTAACAATCCAACGGTTCAACCCACCACAATGCCAACTTCCCAAAAACCCCATCTTCCCCCAAACCAGCCCCTCGACCGCAAAACGCGTCACAAACTACAACACCCCACCCGCTGCAGCCCGGGATGACATTTCCGCATTAACGATCTCGCGACTACGGTAGCTAGAGCTATTTTTAGAAGGTGTCATCTTTGGAAGCGGAGCCTCACGTAGCCGCTGTATAGGTGGTGCGCAGAACAAGGCCGCGCACACAGCACACACAGACTAGAAATCGTTTGGTGTGCACAGGTTCGATGATATCAACAGTTTTCTTTTGGAAAGAGCACCCGTCTTTCAGAGGTTCCCCCTGATCTTTCACGTCATAGAGAAAGAGAGAGAGAGAAAGCAAAAATTTTGGTTTAGCAAAAAAGCTATTTTCTGTAAAGCCCTAATCGAGAAAAAAAACTGGTAAGGTATAATACAAAGTTGGGATAAACCTAAGCCTAAGTCTAAGCAAAGTCTAAACCTAAGCAAAGCCTAAGCCTAAGCTAAGCCTCTAAGCATAAGCCTGAGACTAAGCAAGGCATAATAAGTCTAAGCCTAAGCCTAAGATTAAGCCTAAGCAACGCCCAAGCTTAACCTGCCTTTGTACTGTACCGAATTTTATTTTGTAGTTTTATCAGCGTAAAATATGAAGCTATGATTTCCCAGCGCGCCTGTGAAAATCTAAAACGATCGGCATGCCCACGGCCAGGCAAGGCAAGCCAGCAGAGGTCCTTGCGGAAATTTAAAAACTTCCGCGATGCTCCAATGTACCCCTGGCTCCAAAGAACACCCAAGAACACCTTCCACCATTCGTCAATACGGTGCAATGCGTAGTTTCTGGTGCCCAGCCAGCACCCCTTGTGCAGCAGTACCCGTTTTTAGCGCACTAATTGGATCATTTCGACATTCAGTTTAGAGGGTGGAGTCGGTGGGCGGAGCTTGGCTACGGTATAAATGGGTGCATGATAGCTGGGGAGGGCAACAAACAACCAATCTCTCAAATCGGAACTATGAGATCATCGCTGCTGCTCGGTCTTGTTTCCCTCATCGTGGGAGCTGTTTTTGCTGGACGAGCGCCAAGGGTGAGTCGGACTCAAACAAATGCGAAATGCGAAAGAATCCCTGCTAGTTTACCTTTAAAAATGTCATAAAGACGAGCGCTTTGCACAAATTTACTTCCTAAAGAATCCTGCTAAAACTTGTTTTTTATGCGCTAGATTCGATTCCTATTCTAGCTTGCCTCGAGAAAATCCTCAAGGCTTTCTGCTATCTGGCTCTAGAGCAAATCCTAAAGAGTCTCTGCTAGCTTGCCCAAATTTAAGTAAAATATAATTGTTCAGGAGCGTCGTCAAATGCCCTCCGCTTTCTACTACGGCGCTGGAGGGAACGCCATCGGAGCGTACACTCCCGTAGGCCTGGCCTATAACCCGCTACGCATCGCTCCGCTGACGAATTGGGGACGGAAGAGGAGGAGTGTCGAGTAAGTCTTACTCTCACTCTCTCTCTCTTTCGCTCTCTCTCTATCTCTCTATCTCTCTCCCTCTGTCACTCTCTCTCTTTCTCTCGCTCTCTCCCTGTCCTTGCTTTTATAGTCCCTTAAAACGCCTTAAAAAATGGTATTTAGGACTAACCGAAGCCGGAGAAGCCCAGCAAGCTACAGCGGAGTCGGAAGCGAAATGGTCGAGAGGGTGGCGGCACTAAGCAATTGGGGCCGAAAAAGGAGAAGCGTCGCACGGTAGGTGGTGCATTTTTTAAGGATTTAAAGGGACAGGGAAGGCCTAAATAATTCTAAAAATTTACACACAATAAGGCGGATTTTAAGGATATCATTGTAAAATTCTGGCAATTTTAAAATATTATTTATATGGAAAATTAACGATTTTAACATATTTCCGCTAGTATCCAAATTACGATACTTTAAAAATCAGCATTTTTTTAAACCGTTGAAAACTAGCTTTTTCCACAGTAATCGATTTACCGATCCATAGTATCCTCTCGGAACCCGATAGATCACTCTACAAAAAAAATCTAAAAATCCACATCCAATTTCGTTCTAAATTTCTACGAAAATCGGAGGCGCATAGAATCGCGGGGTTCCGAGTGCTCTTACGTACTTCTTGTTGCCAGGTAATACGGTGGAAAGCCCACCAAATAATCCTGAGAAAGCCGAGCGAGAATTTCTTAACTTGCCGCACGGAAGTGCTGAAATTCACGGAATCAGGGGGTCGCCAGATGATTGGCCTGGGGAAATTTCGAATTTCCGTAACTATTCCGTCCCCTTACTCACTCCGGGGTTTCATGTGAACTTTTCAGGGCTGAGAAAGAACACGAGGAGGTGCAGCTCGAGCGCGTGAGGCGCCAGATGCCCTCCCACTTCTTCTACGGTAGCGGCGGGAACGCGATTGGGGCGTACACGCCAGTAGGGTTGGCCTATAACCCGCTACGCATCGCTCCGCTGACGAATTGGGGCCGATAGAGACTTGCTGGTCCCTTTAAAATGTATATACTATTTTTAAAGGGGTGGAGGATCTTGGGTTTTATTTTTATAAGGTTTGAAGATCTTTTTTCCAGTTTTTTAGCTAAAAACTTTCGCAAAAATGATTTTAACGCCGTTTTAAGCCCAAATTCATACTTCTTAAAGTTTCTCTGCTAGCATACCATGTAGAAAAATTTGGTGTCGATGTTTGTGCCAAATTACCAAAAAAAAAAACGGTAGCTAACAGGTGCAAAATTGGGGGGAAAGCTCAAAAGTTCAGCACTCCACCCGGAAGTCTGGGCTCTCATTAATGCGCCATTTTCGTAAATTTTCGCCGTTATACCCTAAGGTTACCCGCTCCTTTAAAACATGTTTTTTGCTCAAATTACCGTATACCAAACTTTACAAACAAATTATTTATGCCCTTGAAACTGATCTTGGCTTATAAAGCCTTTCCTGTGATGTTTCCGTTCTATTTTTTTTTAATTTGGCCTTAGTCATTTATTTTTGTTGTACTTTCCAAAGCTATAGAGTACGGCGCGTCATTACGTTTTTTACAAATCACAATTAACCCTACTTCAAAAGATGTTATTTTACATATCCCGCCCAATTTTTTTGATCTGCCTTTTTGGCACACATTTTTTTGGAATAAATCACATTTGTATTTTTATAGTACTGCGCCTCAATTAAATTAAAATTGGCTTAAATTAGAATCAGCGAAAAACGCGAATCCCGACAAATTTAAACCGACAGCCAAAATACCGACAGGCAAAAAGCCGAAAGTCATAATGCCGACAACAGAAATCCTGGCAGCCAAACCCCAACATGCAAAATTGCTGTTAAAGAGGAAACGGCATTCAGCTAGCGTCAGGAAAATTTCGGGATTTTGTCCTGTCGGGATTATGATTGTCGGGATTTTTCTGGTCAGGATTAAGGCTGGAATCCCAAAGAATCTCTGCTAGTTTGCCAACAAACCCTTCAAAGCCCTTCAAAAAAATCTTTACGGAATCTCTGCTAGCTTGCCCCGTCCTCAAAGAATCTCTGCGGGCTTGCTCGGTCTTGAGAACCCGATTTTTTACATAGCCTACAGTAACCAGTTAATAGCTACTAATAAAAAAGGCGTGACCAAATCGGGTTTCTTCAGACCAAAATAATAAAGTTACATTTTCGGAAGCGCATTTTTCCCAATTTCCGCACCACCTGCCCCCCGTCCATAGGCGACCAGCGTGATCTCTCGCGTTTTTTTGGGCTACAGTTCAATTCATCGCCATTAAAAATAAATGTGTGATGATAATAAATGATTATTGTTTATAATATAAATAAATGAAGTAACAAAAATGATCTCTGCTAGCTAGCCTCGAATCGAAACGATTTTCAACATATATTGTAATACGAAGCCTTTTTAGCTTTCATATAATTTTTCTAGGTTTTCTTAAACGTTCGAATATTTCCGTTTTGTCCTCATGACGGGCTGTAGTGCGAAGTACGTCGGAATAATAAAAAACGGCTCCAATCGCCAATTTCCTGAAATTGGCTAGAAAAAGTCATTTTAGCTGTTTTCGATAACAGGAACTTTTTATAGTTCTCCCTTGCTCTCTCTCTCTCTCTCTCTTGCTCTCTTTCTCTCTCGCTCTTTCTCTGACTCTCTCTCCTTTTTTTATTGGCCGAATTGAGAGCACGGGTCCTTTAAAGCACAAAAATTGGAAAATGGCAAACAGAGACCAGAAAAAACTCGTTTAGGCCCTTCCCTGGGGGTGTTAAAGGTACACTAAAATCTCGTTAAAAATTTTTCGCAGGGGTCGGAAATTTGGGTTCTCTGCCGCGACTCACCCCAACCCTTCATAGCCCCTCTCCCCTCTCCCTCCTCCGTCTGTCCCATGGCCTAGCGGTCCAAAGCGCTTGCCCCAGGTGGGTGTGGCGGGTTCGGTTTTGCTCCGCCACGAGCGCCTACCGTAACCCTGTTTGCTATCCGGCGGACGGTTACCGGCCGGTAACCAAACCAACGAGACTTTGGTGTACCTTTAAAGTGAAAACCGCGGATTTTTACATTTTTAAACTTGCACGCAGCGTAATTTAATGCGGGTACGGTAGTACAAGAGATCAAATTTGCAGAGGTGCCTGGCTTTCTAAAGTCTGTCACCTTCCCCTCGATTTTATACTCCGCAAAGAACCTCTGCCGGCTTGCCGTTTCCGGATTTCTGAAAGAACCTTTGAAAGCCCCGTTGAGCCTCTCTCTCTCTCTCTCTCTCTCTCTCTCTCTCTCTCTCTCTCTCGGCTAGAAGCGTGATGAAAAAACTCGGCGTTTCAGAATATTTATCCGAAATGGCACTGAGTTGGCAGCAAATATTTGAGCTCGTCTCGGTGGTCATCTACATCTACGTAGAATACCGTATCTGGACATCAAAGAATCGTCTTTTCCACTCTGCATTCTACTCCATATTTTTGACCGTTGGTAAATGGTTTATTCACTTTTTATAAGTATTTACGGGTGGTGATTATTCTTTATCGATTTTCTGTCATTTATGCAAATTTTAGGAATTCTCGACATTCTCTATGCCCCTTTCAACGAGTTTAAGATCTTCTTTGGGTATTCTCCGCCGGCACGCACGATTTTGGGGATGATGACAAAGGTATGTAACGGATCGGGAGAGGTGGTAGGCTGGCAGAGATCATTTGCGTGATACGTATGTC